>JAPPVO010000017.1:120272559-120320122 GCA_030407325.1 Camellia japonica
TAGGACCTGATTTGGGCTCAAAAGAATATGAACTTAAGCATGTATGGCTAATTTATATAGGCTTTCCTTAATCACACTTAATTAGAACTAATCAATGGTGCTTAATTAATTCGATTTAAACTAATTAATTCATTCCGAATCAGTTTTCAATTAAATTTCACCATAGGCTCTAAAAATTACGCCAATTACAAGGGCGTAGTCAATTTCGGTTTCTATGGCCGATAAGGCCTTTAGTTTTTAGTTCAAAGCACAGATTCTAACAGATTTTCCTAAGGTGAACAGATACAAAGCCAAAATCACATATAATCATGCAATTAACACCCAAATTCAAATTAAGCACATAATTACAAACATAATCATGATTAATTAACACAGTACAGGACACGGTTATTACAATAAGAGTAGTGTAAACAAGGCAAAAGATGGCAAAGGTTATACCTCTTGAAGAGGAGATACTTTTGGTTAAGCAAATCACGAGGCAAACAATCTCAAGAGCTAACGTTTAGGGTCAAGAATCTCAACAAGAAGCCTCAAGTTTTTGGTTTAGGAAGTGTATGGAGAGTGTATGTATATTTGCAAGAGAGAGGGGTAGTGTGTTGAACAAGTTTTGGCTCTTGGAAAAAAAAATTTAACCTAAAATCATGAGGGATGGTCAAGTATTTATAGAAGAAAGCCTTCTCACATCAGAAATATCTATAATAAGCCAGCTGGTGCAAGGCATGCACATGGGGGGACAACTGGCTTGAAAATATTTGCCTGCCGGGAAATGTGGTTGGCCGACCATGAAGAGGGCCGGCCGGCCAACCAAAAATGGCTTGTCGACCAATTGTTGGCCAGCAGGCCTCTAGGGGGTCAGGCTAAAAAAAATAGGTTTTGGTCCAAAGGGGGTGCAAGGTTTGGGCTCTGAAATTCAAAAACCGAAGTCTTTTGCTAAAGAAATTGAACAATGGTACAACATAATATTTCATCATTGAGTGTTCAACGTGAGGTGCCTAAGTCTTAAGGGCGGTCTAAAATGAGGTGTTTACATGTAGGTTTCAATCTTTTTTTCGTTTTCATAATTTGCATACCAAAATCTAACTATTTATATTATTTTATATAAAAAAATATGTTATGAATTTTTTCACATTCCGTGCATAGCACGAGTTTACTACTAGTTAAAAAAAAAAAGAAAAAAAAATTCTAAAAGTAAGTTTAACTTGAAATTTTATTCATATTTAATTCAAAACTTTTTATTATATTTATATATTGTTAACACATTACAAAATTTATTGATTTAAATTTATCCATATGTTGGGTAATCTAAATTATATCTAATTTAAAATTTTAAAATATTTAGATCAACATTCGAAATATTTAAGCCAGACTTATTTGAATTTTTGAAATAAAAATTTAATAATGTTATGGATTTTTTTTCCCACACTCCTACGCTTGAGACTAAACTATTTGAATAAAAAATATATCAATTTTAAAATTTATAACATATGACAGAATTTTATTAGAAAAACTATTTGATTATGTGTAAATTTTGAAATAAAAATATTTTATCAATAAGGTTGTAGCATACAAATTGAGAATGCATCATGTCAATTTTTTAATTTTATTTATGAGTAACTTTCAAATATTTCTAAATTATTATTTAAAGTATGGATTCTATATATATTCATTAACAAATAAAAAATAAATCTATATTCACATATAGTATGCAAATAATCTTCTACTTAAAATATAGATTACTTATTATAAGTCATGCATGCATTTTGGCTCAAATTATCAAAATCTATAAATATTGAGGCTTATGTTTTGGCCATTAAAATGATTTGACACATTTTCGATAAACCACAAGGGTAAAAAACCTAGGCCTATGGGCTATCGAGTTAAGTTGTTTATATACAAATTAAATTTATTTTATTTAATTAATATATATAGTTGTTTATTAGTACTTTAAGCTTTTAGGTTGTGGAATATTAACCAACTGTTAAATTGGCCCAGCCTCTAAGGAAAAGATTTAAAGTGGTTAGTCGATATGGGCAACTCACACTACAAGAAAAAGCACTATTGGCGACTAAAAAATCACATTTGGTCGCTAAAAGTATAGCATTTGGCGACTAAAAATGCATTAGTAGCCAAAAGTAAAGATTTTTGGCAACTAAAAAAATTTAGTAGCCAAAAGCATAGGTTTTGGCGACTAAAAATCTGTTTGGTCGCCGATATATGACTTTTAGCGACTAAAAAAATTTTAGTAGCCAAAAGTAAGGCCTTTTGGCGACTAAAAAAAATTTAGTAGCCAAAAGTGAGGCATTCGGTGACTAAAAATATGTTTGGTCGCCAAAAGCGAGGCTTTTACCGACTAAAAAAATTTTAGTAGCCAAAAGTAAGGCCCTTTGGCGACTAAAAAAAAAATAGTAGCCAAAAGTGAAGCATTCGGCGACTAAAAACATGTTTTAGTAGCCGAAAGTGAGGCATTTTGGCGACTAAAAAGAAGTTTAGTCGCCAAAAGTGGTAATTTTAGCGCAGAAATTTTTTTTTAAGGACTAAAAAATAATTAGTAGCCAAAAGTATAGAATTGGCGACTAAAATTATGTTTAGTAGCCAAAAGTGGTGTGCTTTTTTTTTTCTACTAAATAATTTATTTTTACATAAATTATGTTCAATAAAAAATAATTATGCTTATATATATACTTTTATATTAATACGGGTCTAAGTACTATATAAATAATATATGTTGCATATATAATCATATGATGTTATGGAGGCGTAGTGGAAAGAGTGTGTTGTATATGGTTTATGGTGTGGGAGGTTGATGGTTTGAATCTCCACAAGAGCAGGGTGTAATTTTTTTTTTTTTTTGGAATGAGCTTTTGGCGACTAAATCTGTTTGGTCGCCGATTCCTTGAGTATTGGCGACTAAAACATTAGTCGGTAAATGTATAATTTAAAAAAATATAATTGACTATTGGCAACTAAAAATTTAGTCGCCAAATGTATAATTTAAAAAATATAATTGACTATTGGCGACCAAAGTTTTAGTCGCTAAAGACTTGCTTTTTGACGACTAAAAGTTTTTTAGTCGCCAATACCTTTCCCGACTGTTTTCCAGCGACCAAGCCGGCGACTAAAAAATTTAGTCGGGGAAGCTTAAAAACCGACTTTTGGCGACTAAAAATTTAGTCGCCAAATGTGTTTTTTCTTGTAGTGCCATACTAAGGGGAGTGTGAGAAGATTTAGAGGTTCACTTAATGGGCGATTCAAATATTAGATTTATTGGTATTCTTTTTTTATCCTTTTTATTTCATTATCCAATATAATTTTTTATTAAAACTTATTTTTATTGATTAGATTTCACAAAAAAGACAATGTGTGTACTGCCCCCAAATAATTGGCATAAAATAGACATGATGATTCCATCTAATCAACGATCCTACTTTGATTAATCAGTTCTGTCAATTTGTATTTCTCTCATAAGAGAGGTATACCAAAGTGTTTACATGCAATACATATTCAATCTTCTAAAAGGATGAATCCATAGCATGTGTAATGATATAAAAGTAAAAGAAATAACAACAAAGTGAATGCCCAAAGGCTACATTAAGTCCTTGGTTTGCCATAAGATCACAAAAGTGAAAAGAGCCTCATACTCTCAAGACGTTCCACATAGCATTTTTGGTTTAGACCCGACCCATTTGATATTTTGGATCCGGATTTCATTGTTTTATACAGTTGTTCATGCCTTGTTTCTCCTTACTTTTCTTGGATTTGGCTATTGGGTTGTGTTGGTGGTGTTTGGAATAGGTTGGTAGCTTGTTTTTCAAATTGTTGCTGTCCAGAATTCTGCTTCTTCGCTCGAGTGGCACTTCTTGCGCTCGAGCGGTCTTTGTGAACTTCTAATACTTTTGTAGGTCTGCAGAGATATTGGGATTTGGCATTTTATAATCGAGCGATCTTTCTTGCGCTCAAGTGGTGTTGGCTCGAACAGTCCTTGTTGAGCTCGAGCGGTGGTCTCCTCTCTGCAAAACTTATGGCATTTTGTATTCTTCACCCAATCGGTCCCATATTTTTGTGTCTAGACATTTGAGCGATACTTCTTGCGCTCGAGCGATCAATGTGTATATCAGTTCGCAAGGTCACTTTTCTCAATCAGTTTTTCATCTCTCTCTCTCTCTCTCTAAACTTTCTAAAACCCTAGATCTTCATCCTCTCTCTCTAAAACTCTACTTCTCTCTGCAAATACACCTAAATCTGGCGAGTTCTTCACCCGTGTCCCTTTATTAAAAAGGTAGAGCACACCGTAAGTTTCTTTTTGATCCGAACAAAGTTGGGTTTTGGGCGTTGTTGAAGTTTCATCACTCTCTCTCTCTCTCTCGTCTTCTAAACTTGAGGTTGGGATTCTTCGCACCTTCTATGAGTTTTAAGTTAGTTATTTGCGATTTCTAAACAATATTGTGATTTTGGGGATTTTTGAAACAAATCTAAGGTTTTGGGTTAAAGATCAAAAGAGAGGTTTTTACAATGGATTCTTGGAAATGTATGTGGTGTTGGAAACAAAGTTAAGTGGTGATAAAATGGTTGATTTTGGTACTTGAGATTGATATTTGAAGAAAATGGATTTTGCTCTAATAATGTCAAATGTTGATTTTATATAAATTATGGAATTGGTGTTGGGAATAAGAAATTGGATCGGTTTTGATGAGGATGATGGAGTTAGATATGTATTTTCACTCATATCTTGACAATTTGGAAAGTGTATCTGTAATGAGATTTAAATATCTGTTTAGAAATATTTGTTTTGGGCTCTCAATGGAGTATAACTATGATTGTTATAGAAATTGCATGAGAATTAGGGGAATTGAAACTATTTTCTCATTCATTTGCATTGAGCATTATCTCACATTTATACATTGGAAATGTTTATTGTTTTGAGAAAAATGGATGAATCTGGGAAACATGTATTGTCTCGTTGAAATAAGTTGGCCTGAGTGTCCATGGTGACAGTCCTAAAAACCATGCGTATACATGGGTGTCAATCCCATGAACGAAATTTCCGTGAAAGGTTGTATTTGTTTGAGATTTCTAGAGTGTGATTCACTGCCCTATTTTCTATTGTGAAGGAAATGAATTATGATATTAATATGGCATTGCATGTTTTTTTTGGAAAGAGATTTAAAATGTTTTGGCACAAGCATTGCATATGCATCCACCCTATAGCTTTGTTAAGATTCATATACTGTGTTGGATTATCTCTATTGGGTTTTGGCTCTTCCTATGTGGGAAAACATTTCAGGTGCTGATAATATGCTTCCACCAAGGCAATAGCTTGGGAGGACTTGGAGCAAGAGTTTCATTTTGTTGATTTTTTGTATATGTTTTGTATAAGCCAAGTGCCTTTAATTGTATTGGACTTGAATTCCACTTTTGTTGTAACCAAGCACTATCTTGGAAAGTTATAAGCCTTAAGGGCACTTATTATCTGTTTTATTCTCATATCTTATATCTTGTTGTAACATATGCTATAGATTCAGGGTTAGACTTATGAATGTATAGCTGCATATGTTACCCTTTTGGTACAAGTAATTGGGATTAATGGAAGATAATTTTTCCATCGCATGCTATTAAGTAATTAATATTGTGGATGGTTTATTGTAATTATTTCAGGCCGCTACAACTTGGTATCAAAGTGTACCGGCTTTGAATATTTTGGGCACATGGGAAGTGCTTCTTACCACAATAGGTTTATCTCGCTAGATAGAGATGTTTGTATGTTTGGTATGCTATATGATAACATGCTTATGTGATTATATGGGTATGAGATTTAATTTCTAAGATATTGATTGGGGCTACGGGTTTCTAAAAATCCTATTAGAAGAGCACTTGATCACTACTGTTTCTAATTGTAACTCTGGCAATGCTGCGGGACGATCATTATCTAGGAAGGAAATTCATATGTGTTTATGTGGCTTCGTGCTTATGTGGAGTGAATTACTATTGTCCATTGCCTTAGGACACGAGTAAGTTAGCTTTGGCACATTTGTAAATGTGCTAATCTCTTTTGTTACCGTCATTAGGATGTTAGGACGTAGACGTGGTGGTGGTAGGTGTGCTAGGCCTAGATGACATGAGGCGGTGTTACCGGATGAAATTCTAGTGCAGGAGGAAGGGGTTTGTTAGGCCAATGTGGCCGAACCAGTTGGTCAGTAGGCCATGGCGTTTTGGCCCGTGAAACGGCAAGAGGTTTGCAGGAATCTATGGATATTCTCAGGGTTGAGAATTTAGTCCATGCCTAAGTTACTGAAGTAGGGTCGTCCTTCTTGAAGAGGGAGTTCTTTCAGTCTAATTCGGATATGTGTTTTAGGTGACTCAAAGGAGCAACTTAAGGCAAATGAGTGGTTAGAGTAGATGGTGAGAACGTTTGAGATGCTTGGCATTGAAGACGATAGGTTGAGAGTGACCTTGGCATCCTTCTAACTGAAGGGTGATGCGGATCAGTGGTGGAAGTATGTTCGTGGGCGCATTGGGGTGACTTGAAAGGCTTTTGTCAATGCCTTCCAGGACAAGTTCTTGCCTCCGACTGCTAGGGAGAAGTTGAGGGATCAATTTCTGAGGATCAAGCAGCTTAGTTTGCCAGTAGCTGAGTTTAAGGTAGCTTTCACTAGTCTCTCCAGATTTGCACCAGAACTTATGGCGACTAAGGAACGCCGTTGTATCGAGTTCTAGAAGAGATTAAGGACCAGACTTCTTTTCAAGGTAGCTGGGTCGATGATTAGGGACTACGGACGCCTTGTGGAGGTGGCGGCTTATCTTGAGACCGTAGTTCAGGTAGATGAGGAGCGGATGAGGGGCTCTAGGAGGAGTCAGGAGGTTCATGGAGAGAGTCGGGACAATAAGACGTAGAGGGGCCCCGCCCCACAACAGTCCCAGGCTGCACAGTCTAGATCCACCTTTCCTGTGCTGAGTTCAGGCTTAGAGAGAGGTAATCAGGGAGGCTTCTCTCGTTTTAAGTGTAGCTAGTCGTGTCACAACTCTCTAGCTTGCCTGTAGAGAGAGAAGGGCAACAGGCTGCACCGTCTGCTGTTCGTTCTTAGAGCCAGAGTTAGGGGAAAGGGTAGCTGCCTACCTGTTATTAGTGTGGGCAGTCAGGGCATATGAGAAGGTTTTTCCCTCATTCAGGTGGCACACCTAGTGCGTCTAGTTCGAGGCAGACATAGAGTCACCAGTTTGTACAGTCAGCACAGCCTTCGAGGGTCAATTAGGGGGCCTTTTCGGCCCAGTCAGTGTATAAAACTTATGCTCCAAGGGGTGAGCAGGTGGAGCAGAGACCTACAAGGCGTGTGTATGCTGTTAGCACGCCAGACTTAGTGCCATCGCCTTCAGTTGTGAAAGGTACTTTCTTGTAATGTAATTCTATTGCCAATGTGTTAATTGATATGGATGCATTCCATTCTTTTATCTTTTCTGCATTTGCATCGGCATTGGGGTTAGAAGTGGTTTGGTTAGCATCTCCACTCAGGGTAGAGTCTCTTGTGGTGGTGAAGTTATTTTGGACCAAGGGTGTCGGGTTGTGATATAGAGATTGCCGGTCGCCGACTTCCTTTTTCATTTGCATTGATTAGCATGTTGAGTTTTGATACTATATTGGGTATGGACTGGTTGTCATCGTATCGGGCTATCATAGATTGTTATCATCAAAGAGTTACTGTATGTACCTCAAGTGGTGATTGTTTTCATTTCATGGGGGACAGAGTCGATAAAGCCTTATTACTCGTGTGTGATCCACGTGGTCAGGGTGAGCTTAGTCTCCTTCTTGATACATTCTTGGGTGTTGAGAGCGATGTGGTTCGAGTTGAGTTACCAAGGGTAGTTTGTGAATGCCCAGATGTCTTTCCCAAGGATCTCACTGGTTTACCACCTCACCATGAGATTGAATTCTCTATTGACTTAGTACCTGGCACAACATCGATTTCTATGGCATCGTATAGATTTGCACTTGCTGAGTTGAGTGAGTTGAAGATCCAATTCCAGGAATTGCTAGATAAGGGTTTTATCCACCTTAGTACTTCGCCTTGGGGAGCACCAACTCTTTTTGCCATGGAAAAAGATAGTGCATTATGGCTTTGTATTGATTACCGGAAGTTAAACTGGGTAACTGTTAAGAACAAGCACCCAATGCCTCATATAGATGACTTGTTTGAACAGTTGAAGAGGTCTTTTTGTTTCTCTGAGATAGACTTGAGATCGAGTAATCACCAGTTGAGGGTAAGGGAAGAGGATATCTAGAAAACGACATTCCGTACGCGGTATGGCCATTACAAGTTCCTAGTAATGCCTTTTGGGTTAACCAACGCACCATCCATATTTATGGATTTAATGAATCAGATCTTTCGTGAATTCCTAGACCGTTTTGTAGTTGTCTTCGTTGATGACATCTTGATTTACTCACCCTCTGAGGAAGAGCACAAGGAACACTTGCGAGTTGTGCTTGAGTTGTTTAGAGCCCACAAACTATATGCTAAGTTCGGGAAGTGTGAATTTTGGTTGAAAGAAGTAAAGTTCTTAGGCCATGTGGTATCTAGGGGAGGCGGGACTGTAGACTTTTCTAAGATAGAAGTAGTACAAGAGTGGGAACAACCTAAGAATGCCTTCGAGATCCATAGTTTCTTGGGGTTAGCTGGTTATTATCGTCAGTTTGTGAAGGATTTCTCTAGGTTGGCCTCACTGTTGACTAGACTAACGAGGAAGGGAATCAAATATGTATGGAGTGAGACTTGTGAGAAGTCTTTTCAAGAGCTTAAGGTTACACTTACCACTGCTCCAATGTTGATTATTCCAGAGAGGGGTTTGGGCTATTCTATGTATTACGATGCATCACGGGAAGGTTTGGGTTGTGTTTTGATGCAAGGGGGAAAGGTAGTAGCCTATGGCTCACGTCAGTTGAAAACACAGAAGAAGAACTATCCTACCCATGATTTAGAACTAGCAGCTGTGATTTTTGCCTTCAAGATTTGGAGACATTACCTATATGGTGAGAAGTTTGAGGTGTTTTCTGATCACAAGAGTCTGAAGTACCTGTTTTCACAGAAAGATCTGAATTTGAGGTAAATGAGGTGGATGGAATTTATGGAAGACTATGATTTTACGTTGCACTATCATCCGGGATAGGCCAACATAGTGGCCGATGCATGTAGTAGGAAATCTATTAGTAGTGTAACTTGTATTGCCATCCGAGAATGGGAGATGTTGGGTGCTATTGGTGAGTTTGACTTGCATCTTGGTGAGTCTGTTGAGTCAGCAACTTTGTTTTCGGTAGTTGCACAACTTACACTTGTGAGCTGAGTTATAAAAGCACAGAGAGGTGACCTTGAGGTAGAAACCATCTGGGAGAAGATCTCTAGTGGGAAGGTAGAGAATAGCTTGAATGTGTATTCTGACTCGAGTGTTAGATACCTTCACCGTCTTTTCGGGCGGGAGTCTTGCCGAGTGGAAGTACTCTGAGAGTTTCACCATTCACGCCTTACGGTGCACTTGGGAGGCACAAAGATGTATCATGACCTTAGCTGCCAGTTTTGGTGGAAGGGAATGAAGAAGGATGTAGTCGTGTTTGTGTCGAGGTGCCTTACTTGTTAGGAAGTAAAGGCCGAGCATCAGAGGTCAGTGGGTTTGTTGCAATCCTTGCCTATAGCCAAATGGAAGTGGGAGCATATCACAATGGATTTTGTTATGGGTCTTCCGAGGACTCAACGGGATAATGACGCCATTTGGGTGGTGGTTGACCGATTGACCAAGTCAGCACATTTTGTACCTATGCACACAAGCAACTCAGTAGATTATCTAGCCGACCTTTATATTAGGGACATAGTTCAGCATCATGGGGTCCCTATGACTATTGTTTCAGATAGAGATCCGCATTTTACGGCTTGGTTGTGGTAGAGCCTACATAATTCCTTGGGCACTAGGTTGACTTTTAGTACTACCTATCATCCTCAAACGGACGGGTAGTTAGAGCGTACTATTCAAATCCTTGAGCATATACTTCGAGGTTGTTTCCTTGACTTTAAGGGGTCGTGGGAGAGGCACTTGCCTTTAGTGGAGTTTTCTTATAACAATAGTTTCCAATTGAGTATTGGTATGGCACCGTTTGAGGCCTTGTACGGCCGACCGTGTAGATCTCCTGTGTTTTGGGCTGAGGTGGGTGATGCACCTATATTAGGTCCTGAGTTAGTCTGGGAAACGACGGAGAAAGTCGCGCTTATCTGAAAGAGGTTGGTTGCAGCTCAGAGTCGTCAGAAGAGTTATGTTGACTGTATGAGGAAACCGTTGTCCTTTGAGGTGGGAGATCACGTCTTCTTGAAAATATCACCTAGACAGGGTTTGATGAGGTTTGGAAAGAGTAGGAAGTTGTCTCCTAGGTTTATTGGGCCTTTTGAGATCTTAGAGCGGATTGGGGAGGTAGCTTATCGTTTGGCCTTGCCGCCACAGCTTTCCCGGATTCATGATGTGTTTCATATCTATATGCTTCGGAAGTATAAGCCGGATCCATCACACATATTAGATTGGATGGAATTAGAGGTAGCCCAGGATGCCTCCTATGAGGAGAGACCGGTTAGAGTTTTAGACACTTGAGACCAAGTCTTGCGAGGCAAGACAATCCCTTTGGTAAAAGTGTTGTGGTGACACCACGGGGTTGAAGAGGCTACTTGGAAGCGTGAGGTGAAAGTCTGTGAGAAGTATCCGGACCTATTTATTGATGTTTGAACATGTTTTGAAAACTTTGCTATGTTGATGAAATATAAACATTGCATATATTTTGGAAATGTGAATTGTATATTCAGTGTTGAAAATTCATTTATTATGTTAATGGGAGTAGATGACCGGTGGATGGGTCATAGTGTTGAGTTTGAATTACTATCATTGTGATAATCGATTTACGCTTAGTTCTAAATGTTTGGTTTAAATTTTGGGTACGAAATTCCTTAAGGGACGTTATAGCATTTTTGGTTTAGACCTAACCCATTTGATGTTTTGGATTCGGGTTTCATTGTCTTATACAATTTTTCATGTCTTGTTTCCCCTTACTTTTCTTGGATTTGGCTATTGGGTTTGTGTTGGTGGCGTTTGGAACAGGTTGGTAGCTTGTTTTTCAAACTGTTGCTATCCAAAATTCTGCTTCTTCGCTCGAGCAGCACTTCTTGTGCTCGAGTGGTCTTTCTGAACTTCCATTACTTTTGCAGGCCTGCAAAGATACTGGGAGTTGGCATTTTACGCTCCAGCAGTCTTCCTTACACTCGAGCGGTCCTTGTTGAGCTCGAGCAGTGGTCTTCGGTCTGCACAATTTCTAAGAGTTTATATTCTTCGCTCGAGACAAAATTCCTACGCTCGAGTGGTACTATGTTTTTGTGTCTAGCGATTTGTGGGTATAGTAGTTCGTAAGGTCACTTTTTTGTCACTTTTTCATCTCTCTCTCTCTCTCTCTCTAAACTTTCGAAAACCCTAGATCTTCACCCTCTCTCTCTAAAACTCCACTTCTCTTCACAAATACACCTAGATCCGTCGAGTTCTTCACCCCTGTCCCTTTATTAAAAAGGTAAAGCACGCTTGTGGACTCACCTTTTTTCCGCGCCCTGCCTTTCTGAAAGGTTTGAAAAGAAGGCCTCATAGTTCGGACTTCCGCGGTTCTGAATCTAGTCTCACAAGTATAATGTGAAACTGATAAACACCAAAGAGTCCAAATCCGATAAATCTTTTTGAAAATTCGATTTTAAATCAAATAATGCCAAAATTGGACTGCTTTGCCAGATACAGAGTCGCCACCTAAATATTTTTTATTTTGGGGAATTTAGGAAACCCTGACTCGTGCTAAAGGCCACGTGTCTATCATCACCAAAGTTACCTCAGCTCGGGTACGAGGGGGGAAGGTCATGAATTGAGCACCTCCGTTCGCCCGATCGAACATCGGCCTCTACTAATCATGATATGATTTTTTATAAACATTATGTGTACTTATTCCGGTTATTAAGCTAACATTACTACGTGATGCGCACAATCAAATATAGACTAGTTTGCCCAATTTGGAACAAGTCAACTCATGTTTGTTTGCGAAAGTGGTTTGAATTTTTCACCTCAAGTGGGCTTAAAGCCTGCGGTTTTGCCACCAAACATAGTGGGCTTAAAACATGATTTGCCACTCAACAAAGTAGGCTTAAAACGTACATTTGTTGAATCGTTCCAATTCAAACAACAAGCCTTCATCCACAGGCATTCAAGCAGTTTAGCATTTAAGCGCAGAGCCTCATGGCAAGCATGCTGGACATGGCAACATTCACATTCATGCAAGTATGCTAAACCATAAAAACTCACCTAGTACTCCGAGCCAAAACATAAACTAGTTAGAAAGATGCATGATCCTAACTATACAAGATCCCTAATGCAACACATGCAATGTGCAATTATTAATAGGCTCGGCTATTATTATGGCATATGGATCGATTTAAATAACATGCGATTAAACATGTATTCAAATAAGATATTGAAATTGCGATGCAGTTTGAATGATGCGCCGAGCCTCGGTGCATGCAAGTCAAGATGAATGGATGCAAGCATGCGATATGCTAATTGAAATATGTCCCTAATCTAACCATCAAAAGCGATTAAATAAAACGGAGAAAGACGTGGGGTTTGAAAAACATACACACACGCACGCATAATTATTACAACATTACGCCCTTGCGAAGGAGGGTCCGAATGAATAAGAGCTAACTAGCTATGCTAATTAAACTAATCTAATTAAGCTAATTAGACTAATTATTATAGCACTTTAATTAACTAGAAAACTAATTAATTAATTTACAATACAAACGTACACGAACTAAGCAATTAAGACATTAAACTATGCTGCCATTGCTCCGCCTCAGGAAGTGAAAGATGCACATGCTCAGTTCTCGCTCGGGAAGACCACCGTTTCGAAGGCCTCTGTTTGCAGGGTTGAACATTTCTAGAACCTTTTTACCCCCCTTACCAAATATTCTCTAAGGCTTGCATCAGTGGCCTGCCAACCATGGATGGCTGCTGCCGGCCATCTACGGGCCAAAAATGTGTACTGCCGGCCAGAAATAATGCACTGCCTGCCACTGATGGTGCATTGCCGGCCACTGATGCATTGGATCACCATGCTGCAACAAAGCACAAACAGAGCAAAAAAGGGTTTTTTCCTACAGTATCCCTTCTTATCATCTCAAAATCTCAAAAGAGTGACACGCTTAGATCCAAAACCACCAATCAAGCAATTTCATTACATGATGGCCAAAGATCCAAGTTGTACAATTTCAATAAATGCACAAATATGACCAACAAGACCACCACCCTATCATGCATGATCAAGGGCAATGGAGACTTAGGAAAATGGCACATTTTATCACTTTTGAGTATGAAATGTCCCATTTTTCTTATGTTCAAATTAACGTCCAATTTGAACACATGCAATGCAACACAAAGACATGCTTATCTTGTCACTTTTACTTGTCAATTTTGTTTATACATTTTAATTACCAAATCATTCTTTAATCCATTAAGTCCATTGGTGAGTATCCTCTAATGGAAAGAGGGCTCAAACTACATGTTGCCTTGGGCATAAAAGAGGCATTACACTGTTGGTAATGAACTCCCTAAGGGATTAAACCATTAGGTGTATCACCTCCATTTCACACTTAGGCAAACAAGCGGCTTGAAACCACTTTCAAAGCAAATCAAAAGTGAAGAATTGGGGGGATTGCAGAGATTGATTAAGTGCTGGAAATAAGTGGTAAAAGCACTAAAACATGTAACCAACTCAAGCCAATGAGGGTTAAAGCCTTAAAACACTAAGCTAGTGAAGGAATTAACACTACAACCATGCCATATAAGGCTTGAATGAAACAAATAACCAAAAACAGAGGCAAAACAACCCTAAATATGGTCTAAAACATGCTGGACTTAAGCCACAAAAAGCTAAAATAATAAGCTAATACATGGAGTTAACTAGGCATACAAACAAGACACAAAGAGGGGAGGCTAACCCCTCCAATTTTGGACTTCAAAATGAGTTTTTTTACCACTGAAAAACCTCTGAAATTTAGTGGTTAAAAGGCCCAAAAAAGTTGGTTTGAAAGTGATGAACAAAGTCACAAAAACCTTTACAAGCAAAGAAACAAGAAGGGTGAGCTACCCTTTAACCAAAAATGGCCTCAAGCCAACACTTTTAAGCCATAAAAATAGAGCTTTTATAGCTCAAAACTAGCCTCAAAACAGTTGAAAGAAGATAGAAAAATAAGTATTAAAAGCAAGCTAACAAGATTAGTATTCTACCTCTTGAAGCAAAGAACACTTTTAGGCACAAGTTCAAGCCAAAACCACCTTGAAGAGCTCCAAGAAGGCCTCAAGTAACCTCAGCTCAAAGGTGGGAGGATTTGGTTTAGGAGATGTTGGCTAAAGTGTAGAGAAACTAAGCAAACACACACAAAGTTTCAAGAGAGAGAAAAATTTATGTCTCAAATTTTTCTAACCCCCACACATGAGAGAGAGGGGCCCTATATATAGAAAACAAAAATTTCCTCACAAACATCTAGCCATACATGTGTTGGAAGATGCATGAATCTGTGCAAATAATTGGCACAAAATATCTGCAGGAAACACTAGTGGCCAGCCGACTATCAGTGATGGCCGGCAAGGCTTCATTGATGGCCGACAAGGCACATCAATGGCCAGCAAAGGAAAGTGGTAGCCGCTAGCCTCCAAGGATGGCCGACAGGTCGTCTGAAACTTCATGATGAAAATACCTAGGCATGGTCCAAAGATGAGACAAAATGGATGTAGGGTTTGGAAAACTCAAACCTGTGGCGTTCCGCCAATGACTTCGAGCGCTGGGTGAGGAATCAAACTTGTCAATGGATGTACCTGCAAGAACATCCAATTCTTAAAGGGTCGTAAAAAATGGGGTGTCTACAGTTGCCCTCTTTGACAGAACTCGGAGTCATGAAATGACATGAATGAATGTCAAAGCCCATAGACGACCCATTTTGACAAGGCTGTAAGACTTGGACAAACAATCAAGGCAGAAAACAAATGGTTGCACCCACAGGTTGCCTACGTATCCCTTTGTAAGGAATCAAAGTAGCGTAGTTCTGGGGCAAGATGCAAATAATATGCATGATGCAAGAACATAACTTATGATCAGGTAATGAGACTGTGCAATGAAACATTTAAATGCAAATCCAATGCAACGAAAATGCCACATTTAAATAGACCGAAATAGGGCACAACAATCTCAATCACAAGGAGTAAACAAACACACCACGCATGGGAATTACAAGCCAAACCACGTTTCATGTAGAAAGGGTGTAAGAAAATTATGCAAGCTTAACTACGTGACGCGTTGGAAAGACGAAGTGCAACGAAATCATCGGGCGTACTCGAGATGTCAAACAAGATCCTAACGCGTCGCATGTGGAAGAAAACAAGGATGGTGTGAATAGCGGGACGCACCCAAATGTTTTTAACCGAAGGACGGTAACTGAAGGGTGGTATGAACATCAGGACGCACACAAATGTTTTTAATCAAAGGATGGTAACCAAAGGATGGTATGAACATCAGGACGCACAAAAATGTTTTTAACCGAAGGACGGTAACTAGAGGACGATATAAACATCAGGACGCACACAAATGTTTGTAAGTGAAGGACGGTAACTGAAGGATGGTATGAACATCAGGACGCACACAAATATTTTTAATTGAAGGACGGTGACCGAAGGATTGCATGAACATCAGGATGCACACAAATGTTTTTAATCGAAGGACGGTGACCGAAGGATGGTATGAACATCAGAACGCACACAAATGTTTTTTTACCGAAGGACGGTGACCCAAGGATGGTATGAACATCAGGACGCACACAAACGTTTTTAACCAAAGGACGGTAACTGAAGGATTTATCCTAATGCGTTGCACACGGAAGACAGGAGAGTCAAAGGATATAATGCCAAGGGCATGAATGATTTTACCTGGAACTCCTCTGAATGGACTGTACATACAATATCGTGCCTGTGTACAAAAGCGTGCTATAAAACGACAGTGCATTTTCTATGCATGAAAGCATGAATGAAAGCATATTCTATGCAACAATAGAGAAGTGCATATTTTATGCAATAATGGAGGAGCGCATATTATATGCATGTGTAATGAATAGGAAACGTATATTCTATGCATGATAACAACTGAGATATAATGGCATGTTCTATGCGAACCAAACAATTTGAGAGCATATTCTATGCATGATTGACAACAGGAGCATATTCTATGCAAGATTCAAAGGCAAAAGCAATAAGCATGTTCTATGCATAATGCAAGAGCGGAAGCACATTCTATGCAACTAAAGTAAGAGCATGTTCTATGCGACAGTATCAGTGGAATGCACGTTCCATGCAACAACAAAGAAACACATATTCTATGCAATAACAAAAGCATATTCATCAAAACCAATTCAAGAACAACTTCCGATTTACCTCTCGGAAAAGTTGCAATATGTTAAAAAGGATACACCTTGCTTATGTTAATGAGTGACAAACATTGTGCACTGGAAATGCAATTCTAAGCTTCCATAGAGGCATTCTGAACCAAACAATGAACAATCCCTTTATTTCTTAGGATCCGAGGACATAAACAGAACCAGGGACACAGGGAAAACCCTTGGAAAGCCACCGGCCACAAGAGGGGGCTACCGGCCACCTGCTAGCCACTGGTGTGCCTTGCCGGCCATCGATGGTGCCTTGCTGGCCATCGATGGCAAACTGAGGGTAAAAAGGGGTTTTCAGCTTGTGCCTTTAAGTATGGGTCACCACACCTCATTTCCTCACTTCTCCTTGACTGAAAATGCTCTCTCTCTCTCTCTCTCTCTCTCTCTCTCTCTCTCTCCTAGGTGCTTTCCCTCTCTAGATCTAAGCCTTTTATGTGTTTTCCAATGCCCCACACAAACTTTATTCGCTAAATCCTCCTAGTTCTCTTCGCTTTGAGCCGATTGGAATTTCATTTCGATGCTTCTTTTGTCATTTCCACCATTCTAGGCTCATTCCCCTCGAGTTTCTCTCGAGTTCTATGCACTTTTCCCGGCTATGACTTTTTCCTTCATTTTCTCTCTGTTTGGGTTGACTTTTTCCAAGTTTACCCTTTTTCTTCACTTTTCTTCACTTGTCACCCATCTCGCACCTATTTTCAGATGGCAGACGATTTTTCTCATGATGGGTCTCCTTCCGAGCTTCCCCCATTAGACTTCAAGGTGGACATCGAGGCCGAGCCAGAGCCATTACCATTGAGTGTACGGTCTTTTGATCCAACGAGGTATCATCCTCAAACACACATATTGCCCACTATTGGAGGCATCAATTGTTTTATCGATTTTGCAGACGACGCGCCAGAGGATGTCCTCTTGAGGGAGCCAGAGTCTCATTTATCGGCCATTGCCATTGAGGTACGAACTATGTTTCTATGCGTTTCTACCCTTAATTGTTTGCATTTCTTGCATTGCTTTCATCTGACTGTGTCTCATACACTGCCTTAAACTGATTGCATCTCATGCACTGCTTTGATTTGATTACAACTCATGCACTGCCACAGGGTGAGTCTCATGCATTTAGGGGCTATGGTGCGACGACTGCTCGAGATTGGTATGGCAAACTCCTAGCTGGAGTTCATGACATTGTTGACAAGGTAGGCTTTGGCCTCTTCTGCTCAAGCTTGACTCTGGTTACCGCAAGCCGTCCATTTTTTGGAGCGGTAGTGGAGAGATGGTGGGACACCACCAACTCTCTCCACATTTCGAACTCAAGGAGAGATGATGATGACTCATTACGACTTTGCCATGATCATCGGCTTAGGCGTAGGGGTGATTCGATTCCTCTCGATCCTGATATGGGGGAGTGAGAGGCAGCCTGGTTCGAGCTGCTTGGGGTACATCCACCGATATACCGGACAGGTATAGTGCGATACACCTGGTTCGAGGAGCAGTTCAGGGGGACCGAGCCCGAGACAATATAGGAGATAGAGCAGTATGCCAGGGGCTTCCTTATGTTCATCTTCGGTACCACCTTGTTGTCAAACAGGTGGAACATCGTGCGCCTGTATTTGTTGAGTGCCTTGGTGACTCTACATCGAGTTCAGTTTTATGATTGGGGTGGAGCCGGCCTCACCACATTATACGGATACATGAGCTTTTCCTCCCGTTTGAGAGGGAACTTGGTTAGAGGCTACTGGCGAGCCTGGAGGTACACATCTCAGTCCCCTCTTTACGTTTTACATTTTCTGCTCAGCATTTCTTACTTTACATCAGTTCAACACATGTGCTTTCTGCTTTACACTTTCTGTATCTGTTCATACTGCAAGCTTTTTGCTTTGCACTTTCTGCATCTATTCATACTGTATTGATTACATACCTCTGCATTCTCCCTGCAGCTATGGGTGTACGCATACTTCCTAACTCTTACCCCAAAGCCTGTAGATGAGGTTTCATTGACGGTCCCCTTTTCTCAGGTATACGACGGCCAGCTTCGCAGTAGGATTCGTGAGCCTTTGATGTTTTTCCGCCAGTATTTCGACATGGTAGCAGCGAATGAGGTAATTCGAGACACAGTCATTTTTGCTTTATGGCAGTTTTGATTCATACATTAGCAACTGACAGCGACTAATAACCTGTTCACTTTCTATTTTAGATCAGATGGCAACCCTGGGCTACGATACCGACAGGGCTTCAAGCCCAGTACCGTGCGGCTTGGGGCATTTCCCGCTATCATATACTACTTAAGGGCCAGATTTGCTGAGCCTGGTTCCTAGGCGAGCGCTTCGTGGGCCAGACCATGGGCCTGCCTGTTCCATTTATACCGATGGCACCACCAATGTCCAGGAGAGCGACAGACAAGCTATCTGCCGATGAGGTGATCCAGTTCATGGTAGGCTTGGAGGTAGAGTATTTCGTGCAGAGGGCGACTACGCGGCCTTTATCCAGACACACTTGATACCGCCTCTGACCGGTGTTCGCGGGGTGAGGAAGTGAGAGCTCCTACTGCGAGAGTAAGACGCAGAGCGACCCGGACGAGCAGAGCTCGTGGCAGAGGAGTTTCCTAGGTGAGGTAGGGAACTGGGTGGCTAGAGTTACCTACTACACTCACATGTTGGTGGTATACTGGAGAGGCATATCAAATCCTGATCGAGGCCGCAACAGCTGGGCATAGACACACCAGAGCCCAGGATGTACCCCCGGTATGTACCACATTTTTAGTCTTCTCATCTCTTTCTGATATTTGTTTGTTCTGGACGTTAATCATTCCCAATGCATTTACAGGCACCCCCAGGATATACTAAGGATCTGCTTGAGCTACAACGTCATTTTAGGGTATGATATTGAGGAGAGAGGCACTGCTTGGCTTCCATGGCATTCAGGTAATTTATTCAGTTTTCTTGCATTTCAGTTATCAAATTTCCAGTGACACACTGAAACTTGACACGAGAACTTTCCCACACTGCACTGATACACTGCATCTGAAATACTGCACTTTCATACTACATTCATACTCTGTACCTGACTTAAGCATATACTCATTCTGCCCCATACTTGCATCTGATACGCATATTGTGACTGGCAAACGACAACTGCCTTTTCAGGTCCCACCCATACCGGGTGCGCCAGCAGGAGCAACCCCAGGACTAGCAGTGCCTCCTCCGGCGGTAGGAAGAAAGAGGCAGGCTCCAACACACGACCGAGGCCGAGCTAGGGACACCTGAGCTAAGAGTCGCCCTTCAGAGCCTATTCTAGACGGTGACGATGCTGAGACTAGCGAGGCTGAGGAGGTGGCGAGTCAACATGCTAAGTCATTCGAGAGTGGAGACGATGACGCTGGCTTGGATTTTGAGAGTGGAGATGCTGATGCTGAGGAGGGCTCTGAGGCGGAGAGTGGAGACGGTTCCGGTTCAGACTCCGATCCAGATTCAGATAGTGGCACCGATGGAGACAGTGCCCTAGAGTGCCCTCCTCTGAGGAAGAGGACGAAGAGGGCCTCTAGATCCTGAGATGGATGGCGTTGATTTTTGTATTTTGATTAGTTTCTTTTGGTTAGTAGTGTTAGGACATTGTACAGCTTCGGACAGGCTTTATTTTGTTTAAAAACTTGTACTGCACCTTTTGTAAAAACAACCATGATCAGAATGAAAACCAGGTTTTTTTTTTTTAAAAAAAAAGTGTTGTATTTTGCATCATGAGCACCGCATTGCATGAAAAATGAGATTGAAAACCAAATACTTGTATTGTCACAACAGTCTGAATCAGGTAACGAACCGACCAACAACTGACATTCTAAACACAACATACAACTCGATAAATAAAACAAAACAACTCGATAAAATTGTTAAAAGGAAACAAAAGGACTCAACACAAGACCTGAAGACACACAAACAGCAGAGCAAAACACATGCATCCTACATTATTCTTCACAAAAGAGGACAACAGTCATGAGAGGAAAGTTGTCGGCCATAAGAGGTGAATGCCAGCCACATGCCGGCCATGAGGGATTGCCGGCCATCAATGGTGCCTTGTCGGCCATCAATGATGCCCTGCCGGCCATCAATGTACAGGACCTCCAAATTGTTGACACCTGGCTCCCACTTACTGCCTTATCTTCTACAAAAAGCTAAGCTTCGTGATTTCTTCATTTCAGATGCAAATTCTTCACAAATGGAGCCATAATTTGCCGAAAAACTGTCGAATTGGATTGCAACTTTAGATGGCTCGAAAAAACTAAATTTTTGGGGTTTCGGCATAAATGCACTATTCCCGCTGAGTCGTTCTCCGCTTTGTTTTTCGTTCCTTCATGTCGCGGCTAGATGTTGTAACCCGGTCATGCACGACGTTAGCTTCAGGGGACAAGAGATATGCCCGACAATCGAAGAATATCAGACGCTAATGGAATTCCGACGCAATGAGGAAATTCTGCCTCAGCCCCGTTTTGGTCACATCCAAGCTTTGGGAAGGATGAGTCGGCTCACTTTGCATGAGGCTTGATCCTTGGTTCACAATGGAGAGCTGGACATCCCCAGTTTGATTCATCGATTTTCTGACGCCGGTGACCGAGGCGATCTTTTCTGGCGGGGTTTTCAACAACATGCCCTTTGTTTGTGTATGTTGGCACATTTTCTCCTTGCCCCTAGTTTCAGAGTGTCTAGCATTCGATTGATCGAAGTAGTCCAAGGTTTGAATGCGGGCAAGAGCTGCATGGGCTTGGTATTGGCTGAGACTTTGATGGGTTTAGACACCTTTCATCGGCGAGAGACAACCAAATTTGCGGGAAGTCCACTACTTCTTCAGGTAATGTTTCCCACCCTTCTCATATGTGTTTCTCACATCACTCGGCACTCATGCTCTGTTTTTCTCTCAAAGCCCTTTTCTCACTTTTTTCCTCAACACACACCTCCTATTCTTTAATCTCTCATTTCTATCATTCCTCCCCAGATATGGCTCATGGACAAGTTGAAGGTAGTGGACTCTTGCCCTGCATACTCAGCACGGGCTACTTCTTTCGCCAACAGCTAGTGGATTTCTCGAACAAGGGGTGGTGGTGCCATTGGATGTGCAACAGGTCTACTATTGACATTGCTTGGCGTTGCCCCTGGTTTGATCTACCCGAGATGAGCTACAGCATGACTCGGCAACCTGGCATTCAGCTGATTGGCTTGACACTGTGTTTTCTACTTTCGTTTCAGTTCAAGTGTCAGTTCGGGCATGACTAGACATGCCTAGAAGAAGGGGTAGAGTACCCAGCTTCATTCCCAATCCGAGGTTCACAATTAGCTAGATATCCCACTGCATGGAGGACGCGAGAGCTTTTGGCTCCTGCCCCTAGTTTCAACTGCGCACTTTCTGGCGAGTGCCTAACTTGACTCGAAGGTGAGGCACAAACCGGACGCACTTTAGCATCAGAAGCTTCCACAAGCACAAGGAGGAGGCACAGGAACACCTGACTTATCTATGCCCCAAGTTTATTGCTTTGATGTTACTTTTCAAGTTTTCTTTTTGAATGTAATAAAAGCAACTTTAATTTGTATCGAGAGTCGGAGAACTTTGTATTGAAATCAATGCAATTGAAGTTGTGAGCATTGGAATTTTTTCCTTTTGGTCAAAAAATGGTCTAAGTTGTAAAAAGATTAATTTGAACAAAATCAACTTTTATTAAAACTTTTCCAAAACCATTTTCGATAAGGATCACAACTTGACACGCACAGAATCTATCTTCGAGATGTACAACCCTGAATCCATAAATGGAAAATTGCCCCTAGATTGAATAGCACTGCTCAGCACTATAGTTAGCTCTTCTCTCAGAGTAAGGATCACAACCAAACTTTCAAATAACGAATAGACAATGATGCCTTGATCAAACACATGGACACAGTTGATTTTGAGGTGTTTACGGCCGAGCTTCAGAATGAAGTTGTCTACGTATCCCGAAGATGGGAATCAGGCCTTCCGTAGTTCAGTTCGGGTTCACTTGAGTATTAACACTCTCCTTTTACGCTCTAACTTTTGCCAAGGCCACCCTTTCTGGGTTTTTAACCTTGCGAGTTCAGTTTTCTCTTTTTTTCAATTTTTTTGTGCTCTAACTTTTGCCTAGGTCGCCTTTTTGGATTTTTGGCCTAGCGAGCCTCTCACGGGTAATATTTCTTCAACTTGTCCATGTTGATCAGCTGGGAAAATTCTAGGCCATCCAGGTCCATAAGAATCACAGCTCTACCCGACCAATTAGTTTTGATGATGTAAAGATCAGTCCAATTGGGTCTGAGCATGCCCATAGGGTCATGGACGGGAGCTTGGTTGTCTTTCAATACCAAATCCCCTTCCTTAAGATTTCTCAGACTTAACTTTCTTGTTAAAAGCCCTAGCAATCCTGCATTGATAACCTTGAACATGGTACAGTGCTTTCAGCCTTCTCTCATCAAACAGCATCAGTTCTTCGAACCTGCTCTGCTGCCAGTCCGCTTCTACTATTTGGCACTCAGCCATAACCCCCAATGATGGAACCTCTATTTCAATCAGTAAAACAGCTTCCATTCCATAAATAAGAGAGTACGGAGTTGCCCCAGTAGATGTTCGAATTGAAGTTATGTAGCCCCAGAGAGCAAATAGCAATTTGTCTGGCCAGTCCCTGTAGGTCTCAACCATTTTCTGCAACATGTGCTTGATGTTCTTGTTGGCAACCTTAACAGCTCCGTTGGTTTGCGGCTGATATGTAGATGACTTATGAAAAGCCACGTTGTATTTCTCCAATAAGTCGATCACTTCTTTCTTGAAATGGGAGCCATTATCTGAAATGATGTCATTCAGGACCCCATAACGACAAATAATGTTGTTTCGGATGAACTTAGCCACATGCGCTGCTTGTAACACTGCATAAGACTGAGCTTCCACCCATTTCGTGAAATAATCAATTGCCACCAGAATGTATTCGTGCCCATTTGACCCTTTCGGTGTAACTGCCCCAATGACGTCGATTCCCCAGACTAAGAAAGGCTATGGTGAAGTCATGTTGTACAGCTTTGACGGTAGGAAATTCATCGATTGGCATGGATTTGGCATTTGTGGCATCGCCGAACAAAACCAATACAATCCTCCTCCATGGTAGACCATTAGTAACCTTGCCTGAGAATATTTCGGGCTAACATTACTTCGTTGATGTGTGCTCCACACTCTCCCCTATGGATGACCTCCATTAGGCGCTTCGATTCTTCTGCGTCGACACATAACTTGTGCATCCCCAGATGACCCCTTTTATACAACTTACCCCCGCAGATGATAAATTGAACGGCCATCCGCCGTATTACCCTTTTATCTTTGGCATTTGCCCCTAGTGGATAAACCTTCTTTTCCAAGAAGTTCCAGATATCTTAATACCAGGGGTTTTGCTCTTGAACTTCATCTATTGTGGCGATAGACTCGTAGGCCGGCATATATCTCTGTTCAATCATGATTGGATGCATCCGGACTCCAAACGAGATGTCTATCATAGAAAATAGAGTTGATAAAGCGTCAGCGAACCTGTTGTTCTCTCTTAGTAGATGCGTGAAGGTTAGTTTCTCAAACCTAGGAATCAGAACATCCAGGGTCTGGTGATAGATCTTCATCTTTTCTTCTTTGACCTTCCAGTCTTCTTTTGCTTGAGACACAACTAGGTTCGAGTCCCAGATGACGTCCAACCTTTTTGCCTCTAGTTCCAGGGCAGCTTCCAAACCAGCGATACATGCTTCGTACTCTGCTTCATTGTTAGATACCTTGAACCAGAGTTTGAAGGCTAAGGGTATATTGGAATTGGCGGGTGCTATCAGCAACACCCCTATTCCATAACCGTATTGATTAGACGCTCCATCAAAGTACATCGTCCAAATCTCTTCCTCGATTTGCAGAATAGCTTCATCTAGGAATAGGTATTCTATCTCTTCATCACCTTCCATTGGGTGATCTGCCAGGAACTCAGCTACCGCTCTCCCCTTGACAGACTTGTGAGTGACATACTTCAGATCAAATTTGGAGAGGAGAAGTAACCAACAAGCTAGCTTACCCGTAAGCGCTGGTTTCTCAAAGAGATATTTGATGGGATCTAATCTCGAAACCAGAATTACGGAGTGAGCTAACAAGTAGTGCCTCAACTTCCTAGTAGCCCATACCAAGGCTAAGCAAGCCTTCTTCAGTGGGGTGTAATGGGTCTCATAGTCCAGCATTTTCTTGCTCAAATAGTAGATGGCTTTCTCCACCCTATCCTCAGATTGCTGAGCAAGCATGCATCCCATTGTTGTGTCCATTACTGACAGATATAGAATCAAGGGCTTCCCTAACTCTGGTGGTGACAACACGGGTGGGTGTCGTAGGTATTGCTTGATCTGTTCGAAAGCGAACTGACATCGGTCATCCCATTGGAATTTCTTTCCTTTCTTTAGGAGACCAAATAGTGGTTCACAAGTCAAGGTTAATTTTGAAATAAACCATCTTATGAATTGCACTTTACCCAGAAAGCCTCGCACCTCATTTTCAGTCCTTGGTCGTGGCCTTTCTAGGACGACCTTGATTTTAGAAGGATCTACCTCGATGCCCCTCTGTGTGATCAAGAACCCCAGCATTTTCCCTGCTGTTACGCCAAAAGTACACTTCTGTGGACTCAACCTCAATCTATATTCTCTGATTCATTGAAAGAATTTCTTCAAGGCGGTGTAGTGGCCCTCTCTTTTCTTGGACTTGATAATCATGTCGTCCACGTACACCCCAACTTCTTTATGGATCATGTCATGCAGAATTGTGGTTGCAGCCCATTGATAGGTAGCTCTGGTATTCTTCAGCCCAAATGGCATCACCTTGTAGCAGTAGGTTCCCCACGGTGTGGTGAAAGTACTTTTCTCTTTGTCCTCGGGTGTCATCAGAATCTGGTTATACCCGGAAAATCCATCCATGAAAGAGAGCAACGCATGGCCTGCGGTGAAGTCCACTAATTCATCGATGTGCGGCAAGGGAAAGTCGTCATTCGAACTGGCTCTGTTCAGATCTCTGAAATCCACACACACCTGAATTTTGTCGTCTTTCTTTGACACCGGAACAATGTTGGCCAACCAAGTTGGATACTCAGATACTAGCAAGAACCCTGAATCTATCTGCTTGGTGACGTCCTCTTTAATCTTCAAAGCCCAATCCGGGCGTATTCTCCGCAGCTTCTGTTTGATAGGTTGGGCCTCAGGGTCAAGAGGGATCCGATGCTGTGCAATCTCAGGAATGATTCCAGGCATGTCTTCGTAGGACCACGCGAAAACATCTTTCAAATCTTTTAATAAAGTGAGTAATCGCTCGCGCTCCTCCGAAAGACCAAATCTAGACCAGACGCGGATCCTTCTCAGTTCCCATGTTAATTGAAATGATTTCATCAACGAGGGGTTTTACAAACCTCTCATCCTCTCGATTAATCAAATGTTTCAAAACCAGAGGAATTCTTTCCTCATCGTTTTCATCAAAATTTTGAAAATCATGATCAATGCAATATACAAAAGGCACAGAGAAGTACTCAGAATTGCAGTGGTATTTACATTCAAAAGATCCAGCTCATCCAGTTCCTCGGTTACAACCGAATCAAAAGAAAAGAAAAAAGAAGACCTGGACAGAACCTCGGCATCCGGGTTATCAACCCCAAGAATACCGGACCCAGACTCAGAAGAACTAGAATCTAATTCTGACTCCACAGACTCTGTGGAATCAGATTTTGGTTCACTACCTGACTCAGAACTACTTGATAGAAAGCCCTCCTCCAACTGCCAAATGAGGGACGGTGTGTCAGATGCATCTAGAATACCATTGGAAGGGTTCGCACCCGGTTGGTCTCCGATCATGGAAATGGTTAGGTCATCCCCCAAGCTCTCTAAGTTGATCTGAGGATCTGAAAGGAGACATGCCAATGCTGCTTCTACTTCAAGTTCACTGCTGTTGGAATCACTTTATGTGCTATTTGTAGCCTCAGCAGTTTGTTCAGTCTGTTCCTCTGTGTCACTCTCTTGCAGCAGCAAGTCAAAGAAAATTTCAAAACCGGGAACCCGCTGCTTCTCAAAGTTGAACCAAGGCTCAGGGAAACTGCAGAATGGGAAGTCCTTACCCTCTTGAACAAAATGATCATTCATAGTTCCCTGAATTAGTCGGTGCACAAGCTCATAGTGTTTCCTGGTTTGTTTAACTCTGGCTCTTCTGGCCATCTCTTTCCCTTTCCTCACCCAGTCCTATTTGGTGGGTGTATAGCCAAGACCAAAGGCATGCGGGTTATGTGGCACGTCGGCCAATGCAATAACGCCCTTCCGGTTACTTCTTCCTAATCCTAATAAGATATACAGATTGGGCGCTGACATATAGGCTCTCATCAACAGCCAAGATATTTTACACTACCCAAGCCTCAACCAAGGTAAACCCCAAAATGAAAACATCCTCTTCACCATGCACAATTTCCAGCACAGGTGTAGTGATCTTTGGCGAAGGACGTATAGATGAATTCCCGAACACTATGGCCACCCCTTTCCCATGGGGGTACTTTAGCATTTGGTAGAGAGTGGAAGAGATAGCTTTCACTTGATGCAGCTAGGGTCGCCCAAGTAGTAGGTTGAAAGTGGCCGGAACATTCAAGACGTGGAACTTAATATCTTGTTGAGCTGGCCTGACCTGTGTTCTGATCTGAACTGTTCCCATCACCCCTTTGTTTGTGTTGTCGTACGCTCGGATCACCTGGGCTGTAGGCACAAAATCAGCTGGCTTCAAGCCAATAGCATCCGGGTTATCCTGTTGAGCCAGTGTCGACTAACACCACTGGTATCCACTTTTCTTGGGACTCCATTGATGTGTAGAGAGGCCTGTTGTGTATAGAGCCTTCCGATGGCAATTCCTTGTCGAAAAAGGTCAAAGTTGGTGCAGCGCCTCCCGGGAAGACTAACCCCACAAGTTGTTCCGGGGTAGTCTCAATAGACAACTTGGCTTTGTCCATCGCCGACAGTACATCTTGTCTGTGGACCCGCGAAGCCATAAGCAGCCTCCAGATAGATATGTCAGCTTGAATCTTCTTCAACTGTTTCAGTACAGCCTCTTCCTCCAACAGTTTTTGCTTTTGTTTCTCTACCTCTTTGTCCTTCCCAGATGCCTCAGGTTGGTCCAGATGTGGGGGTTTGAAATATCGGCCATTTCTTGTCATGTGGTCGACTTCTTCTACATACCAGGTGTTGTCAGGAAGGCCTTCACCCCAATCCTTGTCAGTGTGGGCAAGATGCAGATCATCATCTTTCCACCAAATTTCTTCGGCAACAGACAAGCAGTTGTCCGGCTCTGTTTGGGTCGTCTTTTCATCACAGATTTCCCCCGTAGGCTCTTGGGCCTTTCCAACCTTCTGTTTGTTTTGATCCACTTCTTGCTCAAGGCATCTCAATGCAGCTTCTTGCTCTGTAAGTACAGTGCTAACCATGCCCAGCTCCTGAGCCACTTGTTCTACACCAATGTTTTCCGGCAGTTTACCCTTTCCATCGGCCATTCTGTTGTTCCAACTTTAGTTCAGCTACCTCATCTACATCAGGTTCATTACTTAGCCAACTAGAATTGTCTGTTGACCCGTTCAGATCAAACCAATCAATATGCACGTCCCCTTGATCATGCTCATCAAAGAACTGCAAATTGTCTATATCCTCCTCTAGGCCGGTTAGATCATCTAATCCCTGGCTTGGTCCATCTTCTCGGACTAGACTGACCTCCATCCTAGCCGGCAACACCACTTTCGGCTTATCTTGGTTGATTGGTACAATATAGCAGCTTAGGTTGTACGTCCCTTTAGATAAGTCCTCAAAGCTATCAGGCCACAGACTGATATTTTCCATCGAGGCTGACCTCCCTTCATCTTCCATTGTTACCACCACTGGTTCAGGTGGGAGTGAAGACATGCTCACCATGCACAAGTCTGTGCTCTCACGGATGAACAACGCCGACTTAGGTAGGTGGAAAGGGGTGATATATATACTGGGGTTGTAAGGGACGGCCAGTGTATGGACGAGGTTTATATGCCGGGGTGGAGGGGCTTGGTTATGTGGTGGGAGAGGATTTGTAGTGACATTGGGTTTTTCAGGAGGTGTTATCACCTTATTGTGAATGAGATCTTGAATCTCATGACACAGTCTGTAGCACTGATCAGTGTCATGACCATGTTGTTGATGAAAATCACAGTATTTGGCTGGGTTGTGTTTAGGTAGGGGAGGATCGGGCAGTGGGCGTTGTTCTAATGGCTTAAGATGCCCTTTTCTCATCAGGACCCCTAGGGCTTTGGATAAGGACAAGTAAAGCAGGGTAAAGACCCTCTGGCCTTGGGTCTGATGGCTTGAGGCTTGTGAAGTTGCGTTGCATGTACTGGCAAAAAGGTTAGCAGTTTTAGGTGTGGTGGTGACCATACCTACATCTGAAGGCTGTGCAGCTGCGCTACGCTAGTAGTCACATTGGAACTAAGTGTGAAAGCCCTCTTGGGCTACTTCTTCTCATCATTTATCAACCCTTGTCTCATTGCATCGTCAATGTGAACTCCTATCTCATAGAGATCAGCAAATGTGAACAAGGGCAAGACAATCATCTTCTGCAGCAATCCCCCCTATAGGTTGCGGACGATCATTCTGATCTGATCTTTTTTGGATGGCCAGGTAGTCATTATAGAAGCCTTAGCCCTCAACCGAGTCACAAAGTCTGAGAAACCCTCCTTTGGTTCTTGGCAGGTCACTTCAAGATCACGGGTAGTGACCTTGATCTGAATATTGTAGGAGTACTGCACTACAAAGGCCTCAGCCATTTCATCCCAATTCCTCTTCACAAAGTCTTCAAGCTTGGCATGCCAGATGGCTACTATACCTGACACAGTTCGGCCAAAAAACAATAGTTTCTGCAGTCTAGAAAGACCCATTGGTCGTAGGATATCCGAAAATAACTGTAGATAGACCATAGGATCCCCGAAACCATCAAACCGGTCTATGTGCGGCATCTTGAATCTGTCTGGCAAAGTCACTGCCGAGTCAGTATAGCTATCCTCAATATCAGGGATTGAATTCACACCTTGTGCCCGTTTGAAGAGTTTTTCTAACTTGCTGACCTTCAATGCAGTAGGGTCAACCTCGAATTCAAACGACGCCTCTGTCTGGTAAACTGGTGCCTTGGAGGTCTGAGGTGGGATCGGATCTGCTTGAGTGCCCGCATTTTCCTGGACATTAATTGTGACCCCGGTGCCGGAATTCCCACTGGGGGTGCACGGGTGTAGACCGCTCGAACTTCCTCCACGCGCCCCCCTTTTGGAGAGGGCGCGAATTTGGTTCATGCTACTACAGTTCGGACTCCTGTCATGGTTCTGTATCTAATCTCACAAAGTGCAATGTAAGACTAATAAATCACCAAAGAGTCGAAATCCGGCAAATCCTTTTGGAAAATCGATTTTAATCAAGAAGTGCCAAACATGGACTGCTTCGCCAGATTTTAGAGTCGCCACCTAAATATTTTATTTTGGGAAATTTAGGAAACCCTGACTCGTGCCTAAGGCTACGTGTCTGTCATCACCAAAGTTACCTCGGCTCGGGAACTTGGGTACGAGGGGGGAAGGTCATGAAATGAGCACCCCGCTCGCCTGACATGATATGTTGTTTTTGAAAACACATGTGTTCTTATTCTGGTTATTATCTAACTTACTATATGATGCGCACAACATACAAGTATAGACTAAATCACTCGATTTGGAACAAAACATCTCATGTTTGTTTGTGAAAATGGTTTGAAGTGCTACTCGCAAGTAGGCTAAAGCGTGGATTTGCCACCCTCAAGTGGGCTTAAAAAACATGATTTTGCCACTTCGCGAACTGGGCTTAAAAACTCACAATCATCGAGTTGTTCCAATTCAGGCAATCAAGCCTCCACCCACAGGCATTCATGCAGTTAAGCAAATAAGCAAATAGCCTCATGGCAAGCATGCTATCATGGCAACACTCACACTCATGCACGGATGCTAAAGCATAAACACTTACAGTGTACTCCGAGCCAAAACAAAAGCTAGTTAGAAATCATGCATGATCCTAACTATATAAAATGCCTAATGTAACACATGTAATAATGCAACTAAATAGGCTCGGCTATCTAATCATGGCATACGAAGCAACTTGATAACATGCTTTGAAACACGTGTTCAAGTAAGTATTGAAATACAATGCAGTTTGAATGATGTGCCGAGCCCGGTGCACGCAAGACAAATGAATGATGCACGCGTGCAAGCATAAGGTATGCTAATCGAGATATGCCCTCAACTAACCATCGAAAGCGGTTAAATAAAAGGGAGAAAGAAGTGAGGTTGGAAGACATTCACACACACACACGCACCCTTATTACAACATTTTGCCCTCTCGACGGAGGGTCCGAATAAGCTAAGCTAATCAACTAATCTAATAATCTAATTAGACTAATTATTACGCAACCAAATCGAATAACTAGCAAACCAATTACTAATTATTACAATACTTTAATTAATTAACAAATTAACTAATCATGGCATCTTACTAAGCATGTACGATATGTAAACTAGGCTGCCTCAGCTTCTGCCTTGAACAATGAAGGATCCATGCTCTCGGTTGCCGCCTCGAAACGCTTTCTGGTTTGCTCTTGAGAGGCTTGTTTGCAGGGTGCCTTTAGGAACTTTCTACTCCACCTTACCAAACCAACTCTGAGGAATCCAGCAGTGGCCTGCCGGCCATGAGAAGCTTCTGCCGGCCACCTGCCGGCCAATGATGTGCACTACCGGCCAATGATGAAGCAGTGCCGGCCATCTGAAAGGCACTGCCGGCCACTAGTGTGCTGCACCACCATTCTGCAACAGAGCACAAACTAGAGGAAAAGGTAGGGTCTCCCAAGGGTATGTACGTACTATGCCACTCCATATCACCTCAAAACATCAAGGGAGAGGCACCATTGGATCCAAGACCATTAATCAAGAATCTCAATGCATGATGGCCAAAGATCCAACTTGCACAAATTCGATGAATGCACAACAAACAAGACACTAAGACCACGTCCTTATCATAAGTGATCAAAGGCAATGGAGACAAAGGGGATTGGCTCACTTTCATCACTTTGAGTATGAAGTGGGCCAATCTGCCTTGTGTTCAACATAACGTCCGGTTAAACACGATGCAATGCAAACAACACGCTCTTCTTGGCATGAAATGCAAGACTCTAACATGTAAACAACGCATGCACAACATGTTAAGAGATTTAAGCATTAAAAGTAGTGAAGGATACAACACTAGGACCATGCAATATAATGTTCAATGGACTAAACCAACCCCAAACAGACCTCATGCATGCCAAAACAATGGCCAAAATGATCTAAAATGATATCATGAAAGGCAAGAGAATGATATTCATGCATTGGCTCACAAACAAGGCATAATGCTCAACTCTCAAAAGCATTGAAAGAGTGATAAACATGAGAGTATAAGAAGGATATATGCTCTGAAATTATGTGCTAAATGATGCCATATCACATAAACATCACAAATATGGCATCCTAGAAGACCTAAAGCACAAGGCTAGTAGAGAGCACTACACAAGAAGTATGCAATACATAGCCCAAACAACCAAACCAGCTCTAGACAGAGTTCAACCATGCCAAATCAAAGGCTAAAACATGCTAAAATGATAGCCCAAAAGCTTAGACAAGCATGCATACGTATTGGCTCACAAACAAGGCATAAGGCACATCTCTCAAAAGCATTGAAAGAGTGGAACATGTGAGAGTGTGACCATGCTATATACATTGAAATCATGTGAGAAATGAGGTTAAGGCATGCAATCATCACATTCAAAGCATGTTAGAGGCCTCAAACACAAAGCTAGTGAAGCCCAACTACACTATAGCTATACAAAGCTAAGCATACATGACCAAGACCACTTAAAACAGACCTCAAGCTATTAAATCAGTGGCAAAAATGTGCTGGAGCAAAGCTAACACATGCTAGAATGATGAACTAAAGCATGAAGCATGTTAGGCCAACAAACATGATTGCACTACAAGTACCAAAAGCAAGCAAGAGGTGACCCAAACACCCAAAAATAGAGTTAAAGCACATCAAAAAAAAGCTAAAAACATTCTCGAACTAAGTCACAAAAGAGTAGAAACACATTCTCGTTTGATAGGCCAACAACACAAGCAGCAAGACAAGAGGAGAGGGGACCACCCCCTCCCATTTTGGACCTCAAAACCACCTTTCCACCCCTAAAATTCCTCTAAGTTTCAATGGTAGAAAGGCCATGCAAAGGTTATTTGTAGACACCCCATTTTTGACCGACCTTAAGACTCAGACGTCACCGATTGAGCGCTCGGTGATGTTGCATGTTGTGCTCGTTCAGAAGTCTCAGAGTCGCGGCCGTGCGCCCTGCCTCCGAACTTCCGAATCCTCTTCTGTGCCTTGTCTCGGTTTGCGAACCAGACTCGGTTTTCTCTGTTTTCTTTCCTGAGGGAAGGGAGAGGTCCCGTAGACTATCTCTCAGTGGCCGTGGGCTACATTTCGTGGCCGTAGGCCATTTTGCCCATTTCGGAGCCCGGTTCCCGGTTTTCGGAGCCGTCGGGCCGTGTGCCTCGGTTCGGGACCGCCCAACCATCTCTGATTCCTCCGGTTCTTGGCAGGTACCTCTGTTTTGTCATAACGAGGAACCCTGGGGTCTTGAATACCCACTTCGTGGCTGAATGCCACTTTCGGTGCTTACAGCCGGTTTTCGGGCCCTGAACCTCGCGGTTTGGCCCCCGAACATTCATTTCGCATCGATTTCTGTTCATTCTTGGCAGGAACCTCTGTTTTGTCATAACGAGGAACCCTGGGGTCTTGAATACCCACTTCGTGGCTGAATGCCACTTTCGGTGCTTACAGCCGGTTTTCGGGCCCCGAACCTCGCGGTTTGGCCCCCGAGCATTCATTTCGCATCGATTTCTGTTCATTCTTGGCAGGAACCTCTGTTTTGTCATAACGAGGAACCCTGGGGTCTTGAATACCCACTTCGTGGCTGAATGCCACTTTCGGTGCTTGCAGCCGGTTTTCGGGCCCCGAACCTCGCGGTTTGGCCCCCGAGCATTCATTTTGCATTAGTTTTTGTTCAATTTTGGCAGGTACCTCTGTTTTAGCATCAGGAAGATTACTGGAGGGTGGGAGGCCAGCAATTATCTCAGATAACCAGTTATGCTCTTCCGGCGCCCGTTTTGCTCACTTCCGGGCTAATGTTGAATACCCTAGGGCCATTTTCTTCCAACCACAACTACATATTTGTGATGAGGGCACATGGGAGGACCCTAAAAGGTGATGGCCGGCCAGTAATTGTGTTTTTCATTTTTGAGCCTCTCTTTCAAGTTGAATGTTGTGTCTCCTGTTTCAGAGTTGCCAAATTCCAACCATGGGACCTTGTTCTACACACCTGGGAGGACACCAAAAGTTGGTGGCCGGCCATTAATTGTTGACTTCATTTTTTGCCATGGCCGGCCGGCCATGGAGAGTGGCTGGCCGACCAGTAGGGTGGCCGGCCGGCCACCTTCAAGAAATCCACCTGGCCGGCCAGCTTTCTGCTTTTGAACCCTTTACAGCTGTCCAGCTGCTTTTCAAAATATCCCTGTCCTTCGGGGGATATTTTGGGAGGGAAAGCTTGGATGCATTTCCCTCCCCTTTTACACCCTTTTTGGTCCTCTTAAGGGGCTGGACAGCTCCTTTGTTGAGGTGACAAAATTTCATCTCAAGAGCCTCTCTTCCAAAACCTCCATTTCCATGGCCAAAAACCCTAAAAAGCTTCAAGTTTCTAGCTCCTCTCTTCATCAACCCTAAGCACCACCATCACCACCTCCATTTCAGCAGCAAAGGAGTGATTTTCAAAGGCTAGGGATCAACAAATTGAAGCCAAGAAGCCATCAAAGCTTGATCTTCAAGGGTAAGTCTCAAATTCCCTTTTTCTAGCTTATTTTTGCTTCAATTCTTTACCCTATTTTCTCACTGTTTTAGGCTCTGACCCCTACTGATTTTAGGCTTATTTTGAGCCCCTCTAAAACATTGTAGAAGGGCTCAACCTTGTTTGACATCTCTATCATGCACCTCTTTCAATATCACTCTTTATGCCAATATTTTGCATGCTTTGTTTGGATTATGAGTGATCCATTTTCGAGCCTGATATAAACTGTGAGTGGGCTTATTTTGAGCCCATATTCAATATTGAAGAAGGGCTCAACCATGTTTGGTGGTTCTATCATGCACTTGCTTTGTAATTCTTCCAATTTACCGTAAAATTGCATGGTTTCTTTAGCCTATTTGAAGTCTGATTTTGAGCATGCCATTAACTGAGATTGAGCTTATTTTAGGTCCCTCTACAACATTGTAGAAGGGATCAATCTTGTTTGGGGTCTCCATGTTATACTTGCCTTTATATCTCTCTTTGACCCCATTTTGCATGCCTTTTTGAGCTTACCTAGCTTCTGTTTTGAGTCTTCATCAGGCCTGGAAAGAGCCTTGTTTTGGCCTTCTTGTCATGTTTTGTTAAGGGTATTAGGCTATTTGGTGCATGCTTTTGGTACTTCATGTAATACCATCTTTGATTCCGTAAAATTGCATGCTTTATTAGGCTTTCTTAGCTTCTGTTTTCAGCCTTCATCAGGCTTATAAAGTGTCTTAAAATGAACCATTCTTCATGTTTTGTTAAGGGTCCAAGGTTGTTTGATGCATGCTTTTGGTACCTCATGTTATAGCCTTTGTTGGCTCATTATTTTGCATGCTATGTTTAGCCTATCTACATACTGAATTGGGAGATGTCATCTCTTGTAAATGTGCATATTTTTGGCCCCTATTTAATTTTGTAGAACTGTTTTTTTCAGTTTGAGCATTGTACACATCATTTGCTTCATTATTCCCCTCTTTTCCCCCATTTTTGCATGCTATTTTTTCCATACTTGTGATTGTTGTTTGGCCATTCTTTGTGCTGTAAAAATGCTATTTTAGGGGCTTCCTAGCATCTGTATTTACATGTCGTGTCCATATTGTGCATGTTTGGCATAGCTGTAGGCCATTTCGGGTGCATAACATTGCATTTCGGGCATCGGGTGTAATTTTGCTATAATTCGGGGACTATTTTTGCATCATTTTGGCTGCTGAAATTTGCATTTCCCATATGCCATATGCCACGTCTCATTGTGTATGTCATTTGCATTGCATATGCATCGCCTCGGTTTGCGCGCCCGTGGGCACGCATTTCGAGGCATCTCATTTTCATCCATCGGCGTCTTATGTGAGTGTAGCTGAGGCTCTCTCATGTTGGTATAAGTCCATTCTGCATTCTGTATGCCATTTTCGCAGCATTGCATTCCGTATGCCATTCTCTCGGTTTGCGTGCCCGTGGGCACGCACTTCTAGGCATTTCATTTTAGCCTCATTATATATCATTTCCATGTCATTTTGCATTCCGTATGCATCGCCTCAGTTTGCGCGCCCGTGGGCACGCATTTCGAGGCATCTCATTTTTATCCGACGGCCTCCCGTGTGAGTGTGGCTGAGGCCCTCTCATGTTGGTATAAGCCCAATTTGCATTGTGTATGTCATTTCATGCTTTAATGCATCGCCTCGGTTTGCGCGCCCGTGGGCACGCATTTCGAGGCATCTCATTTTTATCCGACGGCTTCTTATGTGAGTGTGGCCGAGGTCCACCCATGTTAGTGTAAGTCCATTTTGCATTCTGTACCTCATTTTAGCTTCATCGCATTCCGTACGCCATTTTCTTGATTTGCGTGCCCGTTCGCACGCATTTCGAGACATCTCATTTTAGTCTCATTGTTGTCATATTTCATGCCATTTTATGCTTTAGAATCATTTTCTCGGTTTGCGTGCCCGCGTGCACGCATTTCGAGGCATTTCATTTTCATAGCATTGTGCATACTAGGATTGCATTTTAGTTGCATTCATGCATATCATGCATATTGCATCGTGTTCGGGATAGGAGTTAGCCCGGGCACGGGAAACGAGGCACGTTTCGTACTCCGAGTGACGGAACGAGTCTCAATTTCCCAGGTGTAGACGTCCCCCGAACGCCCCGGGAGGGTTAAGTCCCGTTCTGTTCATATTGGGGTCACTACAGTTCAAGGACTCAAATGTCACGGTTCTTAATCTTGAACCAAAGAGTCCAAATCCGACAAATCGTTTTGAAAACAGATTTTTTGAAAGAAGTGCCAAACATGGACTGCTTCGCCAGATACAGAGTCGCCACCTAAATGTTTTTTTTTATGGGAAATTTAGGAAACCCTGACTCGGTGCCAAAGGCCACGTGTCCGTCATCACCAAAGTTGCCTCGGCTCGGGAACTTGGGTACGATTGGGGAAGGTCACTTCGTGAGCACCCCCGCTCGCCCGGTCAAAGACCGGCCTCTACTAACCATGATATCTTATTTTGAAAACATTGTGAGTTCTTATTCCGATTATTAGCCTAGGTTACTATGTGATGCTCGCAGCAAACAAGTATAGACCGAGTCGCCTGAATTGGAACAAAACATTTCATGTTTGTTTATTTGAAAATGGTTTGATGGTGCTACCCGCAGGTAGGCTAAGACGCGGATTTGCCACCCTCAGGTGGGCTTAGAAAACATGATTTTGCCACTATCTAGTGGGCTTAAAACAAACATTCAACATATTGTCCCAATCCAAGCAACTCAACCTCCACCCACAAGCATTCAAGGCAGTTATATCACATAAGCATATAGCCTCATGGTAAGCATGCTATCATGGCAACACTCACACGCATGCAAGGATGCTAAAGCATAAAACTTACCGAGTACTCCAAGCCAAAAATAGAAAACTGATTAGAAATCAATGCATGATCCTAAATATACAGGAATGCCTAGTGCAACGCATGCAATAATGCAACTATAGCAGGCTCGGCTATTCTAAATATGGGATATGGAATGCAGCAACTAACATGTATTCAATTTGGAATTGAAATACAAATGCAGTTTGTATGATGCGCCGAGCCTGGTGCGTGCAAAACAGATGAATGATGCAAACATGCTATCATACTGTATGCTAATTGAAATATGCCCTATATCTAACCATCGTAAGCGGGTAAATAAAAGGGAGAAAGACGTGGGGTTGGAAGACATACATCCCACTCACCCACACTTATTACAATTATGCCCTCGCACAGAGGGTCCGAATAAATAATAATACAGTCCGAAATGAAAGAATAATACAGATTAACTAATTAATGGACAAATTAATTATGAAAAAAAGTAAAACTGGCATGCAAGCCAGGGACTGCCTTGCTTCTGATGGATGATGTATGCCGGGCTGCCTTGGCGCGGAAATCCACTGGGATGCCCCAATTAGCCTCTGTTTGCGATATTTCTCGAAATGCGTGCCAGGTCTCGGAAGACTGCTGATCCTTGATTTTGCTGCAACAGAGAGCAGGAAAGGGGCATAGCAATGTATTTCACAAATATATGCATGCCTCGATCCTCGTGCCACAAATCACGCATATTGTTGCATGATGGCCGAGGAGCCGATTTGCACAACTCAATATAGGATGAATGCATATGAATGCTACAACAAAACCTAACTCCATCATGGGTAATCCGGAGTGTCGGTGACTTGGGAATTGAGACCCGTTCCGTCACTCGGAGTACGAAACGTGCCTCGTTTCCTGTGCCCGGGCTAACTCCTATCCCGAACACGATGCAATATGCATGATATGCATGAAATGCAACTAAGATACAATCCTAACATACACAATGCTATGAAAATGTGATGCCTCGAAATGCGTGCACGTGGGTACGCAAACCGAGGCGATGATCCTAAGACATGAAATAACATGGAATATGATATACAATGAGACTAAAATGAGATGTCTCGAAATGCGTGCCCACGGGCACGCAAACCGAGAAAATGGCATACGGAATGCAACAGATCTAAAATGGCATACGGAATGCGATATGGGCTTATACTAACATGAGAGGGCCTCAGCCGCACTCACACAAGAGGCCGTAAGATGAAAATGAGTTGCCTCGAAATGCGTGCCCACGGGCGCGCAAACCGAGGCGGTGGCATACGCAATGCAAATGACATGAAAAATGCAAATTGGGCTTACACTAACATGAGAGGGCCTCGGCCGCACTCACATAAGAGGCCGTAAGATGAAAATGAGCTGCCTCGAAATGCGTGCCCGCGGGCGCGCAAACCGAGGCAATGTCATAAAAGCATGAAATGGCATGAAAATGCAAATTGGGCTTACACTAACATGAGAGGGCCTCAGCCGCACTCACATAAGCTGCCGAGAGACAAAAATGAAGTGCCTCGAAATGCGTGCACACAGGCACGCAAACCGAGGCATGGCCCTAAGGCACAGAAATGACATGCGAATGAGATGTGACATATGGCATATGGAAAATGACAATTTCAGCAGCTAAAATGATGCACAAATAGCCCCCGAATCATGACAAAATTACACCCGATGCCCGAATGCGATGTAATGCCCGAAATGGCCTACAGCCCTACTAAACATGCATAATATGGACATAACATGTAAAAAGTAGCAAGGCATCCCTAAACTAGCATTTTTTCAGTACAAAGCATGGCCAAAAAACAACCACAAGTATGGTAAAAATAGCTTGCAAAAATGGGGAAAAGAGGAGAATTACAAAGCAAGTGGTATATAAAATGCTCAAACTGAAAAACACAGTTCTACAAAATTAAAGAGGGACCAAAAATATGCACATTTACAGTAGATGACATCTCCCAATTCAGTATGTAGATATGCTAAACATAGCATGCAAAATAATGAGCCAACAAAGGCTATAACATGAGGTACCAGAAGCATGCACCAAACAACCTTGGACCCTTAACAAAACATGAAGAATGGGTCATTTTAAGACACTTTCTAAGCCTGATGAAGGATGAAAACAGAAGCCAAGAAAGCCTAACAAAGCATGCAATTTTACGGAATCAAAGATGGTATTACATGAAGTACCAAAAATGCACCAAATGGCCTAAGACCCTTAACAAAACATCATGAGAAGGCCAAAACAAGGCTCTTTCCTAGCCTGATGAAGTCTCAAATCAGAAGCTAGATAAGCTTAAAAAGGCATGCAAAGTGGGGTCAAAGAGAGATACAAAGGCAAGTGTAACATGGAGACCCCAAACCAAGTTGATCCCTTCTACAATAATGTAGAGGGACACAAAATAAGCTCAATCTCAGTTAATGACATGCTCAAAATCAGACTTCAAATAGGCTAAAGAAACCATGCAATTTTACGGTAAATTGGAAGAATTACAAAGCAAGTGCATGATAGAACCACCAAACATAGTTGAGCCCTTCTTCAATATTGAAGAGGGGCTCAAAATAGGCCCACTCACAGTATATTTAAGGCTCGAAAATGGATCACTCAAAAGCCAAACAAAGCATGCAAAATATTGGCATAAAGGGAGGTATTGAAGGAAGAGCATGATAGAGGTACCAAACAAGGTTGAGTCCTTCTACAATGTTGTAGAGGGGCTCAAAATAAGCACAAAATCAGTAGGGGTCAGAGCCCAAAACAGTGAGCAAGTAGGGTAAAGAATTGAAGCAAAATTGTGCAAGAAAAAGGGAATTAGAGACTTACCCTTGAAGATCTAACTTTGGTTGCTTCTTAGCTTCAATTTGTTGCTTCTTAGCCTCTGGAAAACACTCCTTTGCTGCTGAAATGGAGGTGGTGATGGTGAGGCTTAGGGTTGATGAAGGAATGAGCTAGAACCTTGAAGCTTTTTAGGGTTTTTGGAGGTGAAAATGGAGGCAAAGGGAGAGAAGCTCTTGAGATGAAATGTTGTAACCCTAGCAAAGGAGGAGCTTAGCCCCTTAAATGGATCAAAAAGGGTGTAAAAGGGGAGGGAAATGCACCCAAGCTTTCCCTCCCAAAATATCCCCCGGAGGACAGGGATATTTTGAAAAACAGCTGGACAGCTGTAAAGGGTCCAAAAGGAGAAAGCAGGCCGGCCAGGTACCTTTCTTGAAGGTGGCCGGCCGGCCACCCCAACTGGTCGGCCAGCCACTCACCTTGGCCGGCCGGCCATGGCCAAAAATGAAGCAAAAAATTGCTGGCCGACCACCAACTTTTAGGGTCCTCCCAGGTGTGTAGAACAAGGTTCCAAGGTTGGAATTTGGCAACTCTGAAACAGGAGTCACAACATTGAACTTGAAAGAGAGGCTCAAAAATGAAAATCACAATTACTGGCCGACCACCACTTTTTGGTGTCCTCCCATGTGCCCTTATCACAAATATGTGGTTGTGGTTGGAAGAAAATGGGCCTAGGGTGTTCAACATTAGCCCGGAAGTGAGCAAAACGGGCGCCAGAAGAGCATAACTGGTTATCTGAGATAATTGCTGGCCTCCCACCCTCCAGTGATCTTCCTGATGCTAAAACAGAGGTACGTGCCAAAATTGAACAAAAACTAATGCAAAATGAATGCTCGGGGGCCAAACCGCGAGGTTCGGGGCCCTAAAAATGGGCGGTAAGCACCGAAAGTGGCGTTCAGCCACGAAGTGGGCATCTGAGGCCCCAGTGTGCCTCGTTATGATAAAACAGAGGCACTTGCCAAGAATGAACGAAAATCGATGCGAAACGAATGCTCGGGGGCCAAACCGCGAGGATCGGGGCCCGAAAACCGGCCGTTAAGCACCGAAAGTGGTGTTTGGCCACGAAGTGGGTATCTGAGACCCCAGTGTCCTTCGGTATGATAAAACAGAGGCACTTGCCAAGAACCGGAGGAATCGGAGATGGTTGGGCGGTCCCGAACCGAGGCACACGGCCTGACGGCTCCGAAAACCGGGAACCGGGCTCCGAAATGGGCAAAATGGCCTACGGCTACAAAAAGTAGCGCACGGCCACTGAGAGATGATCTGCTAGACCTCTCCCTCCCCTCAGGAAGAAAACAGAGAAAAATCGAGTCTGGTTCGCAAACCGAGGCAAGGCGCAGAAGAGGATTCGGAAGTCCGGAGGCAGGGCGCACGGCCGCGACTCTGAGACTTCTGAACGAGCACAGTATGCAACATCACCAAGCGCTCAATCGGTGACGTCTGAGTCTTAAGGTCGGTCAAAAATGGGGTGTCTACACCAGGTCACCGACGCTCCGGATTACCCATGATGGAGTTAGGTTTTGTTGTAGCATTCATCTGCATTGCACCCTATATTGAGTTGTGCAAATCGGCTCCTCGGCCATCATGCATCGATATGCGTGATTGGTGGCGCGAGAATCGAGGCATGCATATATTTGTGAAATACATTGCTATGCCCTTTTCCTGCTCTCTGTTACAGCAAAATAAGGAATCAGCAACCTTTCGGAGTCCAGCACGCTTTTCGAGAAACATTGCAAACAGAGGCTAAATTGGGCATCCCAGTGGATTTCCGCGCAACGCAGTCCAGCATACATTATTCATCAGAAGCGAGGCAGCCCCTGGCTTGCATGCCAGTTTATAGCTTTCTTAGTTTAATTTGTTAATTAATTAGGAATTTGTATATTATTCTTTTATTCGGACTGTATATTTATTCGGACCCCCTGCGCGAGGGCATAATTGTAATAAGTGTGCGTGAGTGTGATGTATGTCTTCCAACCCCACGTCTTTCTTCCCTTTTATTTACCCGCTTACGATGGTTAGATATAGGGCATATTTCAATTAGCATACAGTATGATAGCATGTTTGCATTCATTCATCTGTTTTGCACGCACCGGGCTCGGCGCATCATACAAACTGCATTTGTATTTCGATTCCAAAATTGAATACGTGTTAGTTGTAGCATTCCATATACCATGTTTAGAATAGCCGAGCCTGCTATAGTTGCATCATTGCATGTGTTGCATTAGACATTTCTGTATAATTAGGATCACGCATTGATTTCTAATCAGCTTTTGTTTTGGCTTGGAGTACTCGGTAAGTTTTATGCTTTAGCATCCTTGCATGCGTGTGAGTGATTGCCATGAATAGCATGCTTACCATGAGGCTATGTGCTTATGTGATATAAACTGCCTTGAATGCCTGTGGGTGGAGGTTGTGTTGCTTGAATTGGGACAATGCATTGACTGTTTGTTTTAAGCCCACTAGATAGTGGCAAAATCATGTTTTCTAAGCCCACCTGAGGGTGGCAAATCCGCGTCTTAGCCTACCTGAGGGTAGCACCATCAAACCATTTTCAAACAAACAAACATGAAATGTTTTGTTCCAATTCAGGCGACTCAGTCTATACTTGTTTGCTGCGAGCATCACATAGTAACCTAGGCTAATAATCAGAATAAGAACATACAATGTTTTCAAAATAAGATATCATGGTTAGTAGAGGCCGGTCTTTGATCGGGCGAGCGGGGGTGCTCACGAAGTGACCTTCCCCAATCGTACCCAAGTTCCCGAGCCGAGGCAACTTTGGTGATGACGAACACGTGGCCTTTGGCACCGAGTCAGGGTTTCCTAAATTTCCCATTAAAAAATATTTAGGTAGCGACTCTGTATCTGGCGAAGCAGTCCATGTTTGGCACTTCTTTCAAAAAATCTGTTTTCAAAACGATTTGCCGGATTTGGACTCTTTGGTTCAAGATTAAGAACCGTGACATTTGAGTCCTTGAACTGTAGTGACCCCAATATGAACAGAACGGGACTTAACCCTCCCGGGGCGTTCGGGGGACGTCTACAGTTTCTGGCGACTCTGCTGGGGAGTTAGAGAACTTGACTCGAACTCATGATATCTGTTTTTGACTACACGTGTGTGTTTCTTTGCATTGCATTTGCATTGGTGCGCCTAGGACACCGTGTTTGCCCTATGCCATTCCCGAACGATTTGCCAGAGGCTTGTCTTGTCAAGGCATGTCCGTAAGGCTGATCGGCTCTGGGCTCTGACAGCATGGGAACACAAACCCCGGTTTTACCGGGGCACCCTTTTTGACCATTCGACCTAGTGCATATTCGGATCCATAGTGACCATTCCAAACTAGGACAGGTTGCTTACCCGTTTATAGGTTGCTTGAAGCCGCTGCGTGCGTAGTGAAACCCTAGTTCCTGACAAAATAGGACAGGGAAACCCTACCCCAACATAGGGGTGTTTTGGCTCTCACTTATCTGTTATGTGCTTTAGAGTGTGTCTCTACAGAAATGCATGTATCAGTCTATAAGTTTGGGCATCGGGCCTGCGGGCATCATTCAGGCCTGCGGGCATCAGTCAGGCCTGCGGGCATCAGTCAGTATCTGAGAATCAGTTGTCTGTGGATATCCGATTCAGTTTTGGGGAACAGTGAAATGGGAACAGTAATCAGTGTTTGAGGACAGTGTATTTCCAGCTTATCAAACTGCGTGTTGTATGCCCGACTGTGTGTTGTGTGTATTTAAATTTAGCTGTTATGCTGCCCGTTTTTCTGGTTCTTTATTTCCTTTTTGCTTTATTATCTTTTTGCTAGGGCAGTTTTTAGCACGATTGCTTCCGAACCAGTAGATACTCCCCAAGCACTCTGGACACGAGGTCGCCGACTCAACCGATCCGAGGATCTCGTTGACGGACATCCAGTGTTCCACTCTCTGCCCCCAATTGTTAGAAGAAAGAGGAGAAAGCCCAGGGAACGCAGTGTATCAGAACAAAGGTTGCCAGAACCGTGGGTTACTTCATTAGAGGACATACCAGTCAATCAGATGGAACAGCAGAATACATTAGTGGTAGAGGCGATGATGCGCCAGATGCAAGAAAGCATGAGGCAGATGCAAGAGGATTCCATCCGCCAAGCGGAATTTTCGAAACAGCAGGCCGCTGTCATGGCCCAGCAGTCCGAACTGATCACTAGGTTGCAACAGCAGAATGCAGCCTCTGCTTCACATCAGATTCCTCCTCCACCAGCGGCTCCGCTGCCCGAGCAGGCACCTATGGGTCAGAATACCTTGCCGAATCCTCCAAACCCTCAGAATGCCCCTCCAAATCCTCAGAATACCCAGAACACCCAGAATACCCTCCCAAATCCACAGAATGCTCTGCTAAACTTCCAAAACACTCAAGAGGACACGAGTCTTCCAACGTTGCTGGCTCCGCCCCCGCTTCCGCCGCAACTGTCCAAGAATCTTACACCCAACCACCCGGACTCTCCATTTGAGTTCGAGGTAGATCATACAGCTCTGAAGCTGAGTAAGCTGGAAAAGCTTTTCAAGAAGTCGCAAGGGGTGAAGGCCATCCAGACATCGAAGAGGGGTACACAGATGTGGCAGTGACATTGCCAGACAGATTTAAAATGCCACAGATCGACCGTTTTGATGGGTCCGGAGATCCCATGGTCCATCTTCGGCTATTTTCAGACATCTTGAGGCCAATGGGCCTAACCCGACCACAAAAGCTTTCTTTGCTCGGCAGAACTCTGTCGGGGGTGGCGGCCATCTGGTATGCCAAGTTAGAAGATAATATGTTGAGAAATTGGGATGAGATAGCTGAGGCCTTCGTTGCACAATACTCGTACAACACGCAAATCGAGATTACAACCCGTGATCTCGAAACAACGAGGCAAGAACCCAAGGAGTCTTTCTCTGAGTTTGTAACTCGGTGGAGAGCAAAGGCATCGATGATGACCTTGAGGCCAACAGATAAAGATCAAATCCGGATGATTGTGCGCAATCTCCAACCGAAGTTAATGCAGAAGATGATTGTACTCCCCTTTCCAACTTTTTCAGACTTACACGAAATGGGGGTACAGATCGAAGATGCAATGAAGCAAGGGTTGATTGACCAGGACCGGGAGCAGCCCCGAAGGACGTTCAACCGCAATAACAACGCAGGCCCGAGTGGCGCTGTAACACAAGGACTTCTGAGGTCGGTATGGTCACCACCACTCCCCCTTCCCAAACAAGGCCTGCAGCGGCCGCACCCTTTTCCAGTACATCCGAGAGCAGTAACCAAGCCTCGAGATTTCAGCCCAGAGGCCAAAGACCTTTACTCCACTATACATGCCTTTGTCCAAGGCTCTCGGGGTGTTAATCAAAAAGAAGCATCTGACACCTTTAGAGCCGAGGCCATTGCCAAATCCACTCCCTCCCTCTCATGACCCAGCAAAGTACTGTGCGTACCACCAACAGCACGGTCACGACAACCGTTGCTACAGACTGCGTCACGAGATTCAAGATCTCGTTGACAAGAATATCATTCTACCTCCCGAAAAACCCAACGTCACGACAAATCCCCTCCCACCACACAACCAAGCCCCTCCTCCCAAAAGAGTCAATCTCATCCAAACTGGGGTCGTGTCCTACGATCCTAGTATCTATATTACTCCCTCTCACCTACCCAAGCCGGAGGTGATCCTTCCTGATTGCACTGACTTGTGCATGTTGGACACCTTCATAACCCAATCCGAGCCAGAGGTGGTGACCATTGAAGATGGAATGGGACAGATTTCAGAGGAGAGCAGAGTTGACGAATCTGGGATGGAACAGTCTGGGAATCTAGCCGGAAGAGCCTATGATCCAAGCAAGTACATCTTATCAGTAGGCCAGTTTAAGCTGAGTGTGGGGCCACCGGAAAAAGCTGAGCTGTGTATGATTCGGGGGGACAGACTTGAACAAGGGGCAGATGATCTGACAACAGTGGAAGAAGATTTTGCCAATCTCCAGTTCTTCAACGACCAAGAATCAGGAGATGCTGCGATCAACTGGTTCGACTATGAGGAGTCGGCAGAAGTCACTGGGTGGTTAGATGATTAGCCAGATGCTGCAGAATTTCAATCAGAGCGGGGCCCGGTAGGGGCAAGAGTATCAATGGTGGCCGGAAGGGCCGAGGATCAGAAAGTATTGCCGGAGAGTGCCGGTACAAAGAATTTCGCTCGAGATCAAGATATTGTGAAAACTGAGCAACAAACCGTACTAACACAGGAGGAGCAAAGGAAGAATTGGGATTCTGAGAGAATCCGCAAAGCCAAGAACCATGAAGAAATTGAAAGTGCTGCGAGCACGAAAGCAAGACATGCTGTGAGCATGTGGGATGAAAGTACTGAGAGTACAAACTTGTCGGAACCAGATAGGTGCCTGTTGAACGCTAATGGAATGTGGTGGGAAGACGACGACTTATGTCTTGCCCATACGGATGAAGATTGAGCAGGTGCTCAACCAGATGACACTTGGTACCTCGATGAGGTGGACCACATGACTAGGAGTGGGCGGTATTTCAAGCCCCCACACCTTGATCAACCTGAGGCATTTGGAAAAGATAACGAGGCTGAGAAACAGAGAGAGAAACAGATAGAAGAAGAAGCTGTGCTCAAACAATTGAAGAAGATACAAGCAGACATCTCCATCTGGGGACTGCTTATGGCATCAAGGGTGCACAGACAGGCCGTCCTATCTGCCATGGACAAGGCCAAACTCTCAATAGACACTACACCAGAACAACTGGTTGGGTTGGTTTTTCCGGGAGGGGGTTCCCCAGCATTAACCTTTACAGACAAGGAATTGCCGCCTGAAGGCGTGAACCATAACAAACCTCTCTACGTCTCCGTGGAGTCTAGAGGCAAATGGATACCGGTGGTACTTGTTGATACCGGGTCCGCCATCAATGTCTGCCCAGTCAGAACAGCATATGCGGTTGGTTGAAGCCCGCAGACTTCACACCAACAACTCAGGTGATCAAAGCTTATGATAATACGAGTAGGGAAGTAATGGGGATTGTCAAGATTCAAACTAAGGTTGGTCCAGGACAACACAATGTCGAATTTCATGTCTTGGATGTTCCCGCAACCTTCAACTTACTCTTGGGGCGGCCGTGGCTGCACCAAGTAAAGGCAGTCTCCTTAACTCTACATCAGATGGTGAAATACCCCTATGAAAAGGGAGTAGCCACTGTATTTGGGAACTCATCAATCCATCCCCCTCCCGAGGTATCTACGCCGGTCCTGGACATTGAGCATGGCACAGAAGATGTCTTCTTATCAGGATTCACTTTGGCCGAGGCCCGGGTA
>JAPPVO010000017.1:120920222-121170254 GCA_030407325.1 Camellia japonica
TTTGGTGAAATGGAAGTCAATAGGTGCATGCATGTGGGAAATTGCTATGAATTTGCATGTTTGAGCATAAAATGTATAATCCATGCTAGATTTTAATTGAAGTTCATATTTTTGATCACCTCTTCACCATCTAAGTTGAGAATAGAAGTCATGTTCCACATGCAAGTGCAATTCATAAAAGCATGGGTGTTGAATATATGAATTTGTTGTGTTGGAAATAAATTTGATATGATTTGGAGCATGCATGTGTTTGATTCATGGAATTTGAGCTTCATAATGTTGTAATTTGGTGGTTGTACCATGTTGGTATATGTGTATGAGAAATAAGGGCTGTACAATGCAAGAAATACCAACTTGAATGCTTGGTTGAAGCTCAAGAACAGTTCTAGAAAACCCAGAATTCTTGAAGTCCGCTCGAGCGGGGGAACCGCCGCGCGAGCGTAAAATATGAGCTCCCAGAATATTTTGCAGACATTGATGTCCGCTCAAGCGGGGATGTTCAGCTCGAGCGGGGAGCTATGTAGAGTGACTTTCAGCTCGAGTGTCCGACTTCGCGCTCGAGCGTAAAAGTGAAGTAACCAGTACTTTTGTAGACCTAATGGGTCCGCTCGAGCGAGAAAGTCCACGCTCGAGCGGGGACCCCTGTTTCAGAAATTTTGTAAGGATGTTCTGTGTTTCGTTTTCCATTCTCTTTCACTTCTAAGTACTCTTAGGCATGCATTGAGCATTATGAATGAATTAAAAAGATAAGAAAGAAGCCTAAGAGGGATGTATGAATTAAGAATGGATTGAATCGTTCGTGATCCATATGTGTTATGTATTGTGTAGGGTCAAGCTCAAGGGTGAATCCACCGACAGAGCACTGTGAGTAATATCTTAATAAAGATGTTCTGAAGTATGTTATTTTTCCAATTGTTTATTTCCCTATAAATCTTATAAGCTCATTAATTTGAATTGTGGACAAATGTTTGCTCTGCCAAATGGATGGGCCAAAGGCCAGTCTGACATGAATGAAAGAATGGATGGGCCAAAGGCCAGTCTGACATGAATGAAAAAATGGATGGGCCAAAGGCCAGTCTGACATAAATGGGCCAAAGGCCAGTCTGACATGAATGGGCCAAAGGCCAGTCTGACATGAATGAAAGAATGGATAGGCCAAAGGCAAGTCTGACATGGATGGGCCAAAGGCCAGTCTGACATCAATGAAAGAATGAATGGGCCAAAGGCCGTTTGACATGAATGGATTGGGCCCGAGGCCATCTGATGTGTTTGGAACCACAGCACCTGATATATATATATATACACTAGATAGAAATATGAATTGGGCCCAAGGCCTTTCGATGTATGTTGTTCTAAATACCGTTCATATATCTTCTTTATTTGATAATATTCACTGGGCTGTCGCTCACGCTCATTCATGTGTCTGTAGGTGAGCCAAGGGAGGTCCAAACCCAGCCTCAGTGAAGTTTGTGTGATACAGTTAAGGTTTTGAAGAGTCAGCCCAAACGTCTCATGCCCGAGACTTGTCTTCGCGTCTTTTGTTCTTATGATGTGGTTTGTTATATCGGCGAAACGTTGGATCACTTTTGTATATAAACTTTGGGTCTGACTGACTTAGACTTAATGATCCTGTTGGTACAGAACTTTGTGTTACTACATAGTTTGATGTGAGTTATTAACATGTATGCATATGTTTGTTATAATGTACCATGTAAGCACAACTCTATGCACAAATTTTTAAATTTGCTTCCGTTTGGCCCCTTTACTCTGATGAGTTATGTCTGATTTGATTTGAGGCCATAGGAAATCCTTTGATTACTGGCCGGTTATGTCTTTAACCCATGGGGGCGGGTTCGGGTCATGACGAACAGTTCTGCCGATCAGAGCCTGAAATCACCATGGCCGATTTATCTAGGATTGGCCAAGTTCCAAGAGAGTCAACTAAAGCCAACATTTCCAGATTCAAAGCAGCATGGAGTATGTTAAAGTTGCTCAGAATGGTCTGGAAATTGATTGAAGGAAAAAGTTTGAAGGTATAGAGTTTAGGGACTTGATTGAATTAGCAACAAGGGTGATGAGGTACAAGCTGATCCTTAAGGATGAATGTGGCAGAAAAGACATCATCCGAAGGCACTTACTATAGAGATCCAAACTACCCCATGGCAAGTGCAAAAGCATATTACAATTTTAGAAGCAGATGTGGTAGAGATAGTTAGGAAGAAGCCTTACGTATGTAAGGCATTTGTGAAAGTAGAGCCACCTAAATCCTCTAGAAACCCAAACTGTCCTACAAGGTCATATACCTTTGACATCACCAAAGTAGAAGAGATCTTTGATCACCTCATGTCTGATAGATGTTTAAATTCTCCTTTAGCCATCACATTCCTTCTGCAGCTAAGATCAAGGGTAAAGATTACTGTAAGTACCGTAACACTTGGAATCATTCTACTCAAAATTGTATTACTTTTAAAAATGACATTCAAGATAGAATTGATCGAGGGGAGTTCAAATTTCTTGACAAAGAAAAGGGAAACATGAGAGTCGATAGCAATCTTTTCCCAACCAACCTAAGCACTAATGTCGTCTCCCTGAGCTTTAGAGGAGCTCTATCATCAATCCCTAAAAAGAAGCTAAGTTTGGGAGCACCTTCAAACCAGCATCAAAGGAGGCATCCAGAAGGTTTCTATGACAAGTCTTACATAATAAGGAGGCCTATTGCAGAATGACTTACCTTCGCAAACAACCAATAAAAGTCATGACAGAGGTCCATTTACCATGAGTATGTGAGCACTACAGCAACCAAGGTTCTGAGAAGAGCAAAGCCGTAATGAAGAGTGTTATTATCAAGTATGAGTCTAAGCCACAACCAGACAAAGAAGATAGAGTGTCTGTATTTTAACAACTTCGGCCTCCATCGGTCGAGGTCCAAGAAAGAGCAAAGAATCTAAAAGTTACAGTCTTTAGTAGTAGAATGCATAGAATAATGAAACCTCACGTTTCTGTTCCAGGTAGATGGGTTCGTCTAGAGCATCCTAAGTTTCTCCAGCAACTTCCTACACTATCTAGATCTCAGAAAAGGCAACTTCAACCCAAAAAGCAAGTAGAAAGGAGAGCCAGAGAGGAAAAAAAGAAAACTCTTGAACCCAATCCCAACACTCTCTTTGCAGCTAAGAAGAAGATTAGACAAGAGGATAAGCCCAACGAGTAGGAGACTTCTCAGGACAAGTTAGTGCCTTCTAAGCATATTACCATTCTAAAACACCAATTTGGACAAGAAGAACAAATAGACAAGGAGGGCATGAAAAGAAGATCGTTGAAAAATCAATAAAGATTTCTAATTCTTTACCACATGTTTTTTCTCAGTCATTTTTTACTTGTAATATGGTATTTGTTCTACCCCAATCATTTATGGCTAAGAGGGGACAATCTAGTTTCATTCCTAGAGACATTGAGAAGAAAAAGAGACCTTTGAGATTCTACCAACTAGTGAGAAGGTGTCAGAAGTCACGGCTTTCATTATAATCTTGAAAGATGAAACAGACCCCAAGGAACCTTCTTCAGCAAGTGTGACCTTTGGAAGACCTTTTGTGGGAGCTGTGAACCATATTAGACAATTTTACATCACAGTCCATCTTGATGGTGCCCTTGTGAATAGGTTGTTGATAGACAATGGCTCTGTAGCCAATCTTATTCCTAAAGTCATGTTACACAAGCTTCGAAAGACTGAGAATGATCTTCTATCTTCTAATGCTAGCATAATAGACTTTATAGGAGAGGTTACTCATTCCCAGGGTATTCTTGTTATGAATTTGACTATTGAATCAAAGACCATGACTACTCCATTCTTTGTTGTTGATTCCAACTCATTTATAATGTGTTGTTAGGGAGAGATTGGATTCACGTATGTCTGGCAGTACCTTCTACCTTGCACCAATGTTTGATCTTTTAGAATGATGAAGACATATAAATGGTTTAGGCAGACAAGAAACCTTTTGTAGTTTCTGTTATTCTGGTAGATGCTAGACTTTATGATGATGATGTTGGTCCCATAAAAGTTACATGAAGAGGCAAATTCGGTGGTCCAAAGATCGTATCCTTCTCAAACAAGACTTCACCTGAAGAATTAAAGAAGGTTTTCAAAGAGTTGATCAGCCCTTTTATTTAAGAGGTAAATAGGCCGATAGTTCCTTACGTCAATAGCCTTAAAAATGTTTATGCAGCCAACCAGCACTAAGAATGCCATGGCTCTTCAAACTATGATGGCTAGGCTAACATCCTATCTAGCTGAATTGAAGATCTCTGGGTTGTTTGAAGAAGAAGCTTCGGTTAGCATAGCCGAAGATGTATTTGAAGAAGATATTTCACCAGAAGATAAGATTCAGCTAGAAGAGTTGGAGTTACCACCAGCTAAGCTAGGTGATTTGAAAGTAGAAATCCAAGACCCTCTGCAAGAAGTGAATCTGGGAGCAGAAGAAATGCCAAGGCTAGTGTTTATCAGCCAACTCTTACCAGAAGAAGTCAAGGGTGGAATTAATTCAACTCTCGCAAGAGTTCAAGGAATGTTTTGCATAAGAGTATGAGGAAATGCCTAGCTTATCCAGGAGGCTTATGGAACATCAGTTACCTATCCAATAAGGTTTCATTCCATACAAACACCCTCCTAGAAGGATGTCAAGGGAGGTCATACAGATGGTGAAGGAGGAGCTTGAGCACCTCCTGAAAGTAGGCTTCATCAAAACCACATGACATATAGAGTGGCTCTCTAACATAGTTCCCGTTAGTGAGAAGAATATGAAGATTAGAGTGTGCATCGACTTTAGAAACCGAAACTTAGGCACTTATGAAGATGAATATCTAATGCCAATCGGAGACCTTTTGGTTGATGGAGCAGCAAAGCATAAGGTACTCTTTTTTATGGATGGTCATTCTGGTTATAAACAAATTTTTATTTCTGACGAAGACATTCCCGAAACCGCCTTTAGATGCCTGGGAGCTTTGAGGACTTACGAATACCCTTTGGCCTGGAAAATATCGGGCCACCTATTAGAAGGTCATGAATGTTATCTTCCATGACATGATTGGCTACTTCATGGAGATTTATATTGATGATGCAGTGGTTAAGTCAGACAGTCATAAGCAATATTTGGCAGACCTTAGGAAGTTATTTGAGAGAATGAAGAAGTATTAGCTAAGGACTCAAATGTGTCTTTAGGGTGCCAGCATAAAATTTTCTCAGATTCCTAGTTTATCAAATGGGGATTGAGATAGACAAGAACAAAATTAGAGCAATACAAAAAGCAAAGCCTCCTACCTGTAAGAGGGATCTTTAGAGGCTGTTGGAACAATTAAATTTTTTGAGAAATTTTATCTCTAACATGGCTGGTAAAGTTCAAGTTTTTCAAAACTCCTGAGGCTGAAGTCAGAAGAACAGATCAAGTGGGAACCAGATCATCAGAAGGCTTTTGAAGTCATAAAGAGGTAACTATCTATTTTTCATGTATTAACGCCTCCCATAAAGCAGGAGGCTGTGAAGCTTTACATAGCAGCATTAGAGAAGTCAATTGGAAGCCTTTTAGCTCAAGACAATGAACAAGGAAATGAACATGCAGTGTATTACCTTAGTAGATTATTAACTCTTGTAGAGAGTAGATATTCTCCAATGGAGAAACTTTCTTTAGCTTTATATTTTTCTATAATAAAACTTAGGCACTATATGTTGCCTATATTAGTTTATTTGGTTTGTAAGACTGATTTCATTAAATATTTGGTTTCTTGGCCTATCCTTAGAGGCGAAATTGGCAAATGGCCACTTGCATTGATGGAGTTCTCATTTTAATATGTATTTTAGAAGACAGTAAAAGGTCATTCCTTGTCTGACTTCCTTGCTAACCATCCTTGTTTGGAAATCAGAGGTGAAGCTTTACAAGGCTTGAATCTATGTGCAGCTTTCTACACTCTGTGAACTTTCTTGTTTGATGGGTCAAGAACAGAACTTATGTCTGGATGCGGGGTGGTTCTTATTTCCCCACAAGGTTTTAAGACCCAACTCTCCTTTCAATTTAACTTTGAGTGTCAAACAATCAAGTAGAGTATGAGGCTGTCATCATTAGTCTTAAGATTCTAAGGGAGATTGGGGCATCAATAGTGGAGATCATTAGGGGTTCTCAATTGGTGGTTAAACACTTAGGAGGAGCATATAAGTGTCATAGTAAGGAGATTGCACCTTATTATATAGCTGTTAAACAACTTATAGAAGACTTTGAAGATTCAATCATGAGGCCAATAAGTTAGCTTAAACTGCTAAAGGAGTCAAGTTACCTATGGGGTATCTAAGAAGACTATCACAGTCCAGAGAAAGTTACTTCCTTCTGATAATAGAAGGTATCCTGCAGTTCAAGCCTTTTCAGTAGAATTGGATCAGGAACATTAGAGAACATCGATTATAGATTTCCTTAAACATCCACAGACTCCTACAGACAAAAAGACTAGAAGAAGGGCTACTCAGTACCTCTTCATTGAAAAAGAACTGTTCAAAAAGAGTCTTGAAGATGACTATAGCTTGACATTTCATGCTCCTTTCGGACACGACTAGCCATACAGTTCGGACTCCCGTGCTTCTAAATCTAATCTCACAAGTGCAATGTGGAATAGATAAACACCAAATGGTACAGATCCGGCAAATCTTTTGGAAAATCGATTTCGAATCAAAATGCCAAAAAAGAACTGCATTGCTAGATATAAAGTCGCCAGCTAAATAGTTTTGGGAAATTTAGAAAACCCATGACTCATGCCAAAGGCCACGTGTCCATCATAACCAAAGTCTCTTGACTCGAGAACTTAGGTACGAGAGGGGAAGGTCATGAATTGAGTACCCCAATTGCCCAATCAAAGATCGGCCTCTACTAATCATGATGTGAATCTTGTTTACGTTTCATGCTCTTGTTTCGGTTTATTAGACTAGCATTACTATGTGACGTGCACACAAATATAGACTAATTTGCAAAAATTGGAACACTTTGATTCAGGTTTGTTTTTGAAAATTGTTTCGAATATGTACCACTTGAAAAAGTGATCGCATATGCACATTACTCAAATTATCCCAATTCAAGCAATTAGACTTCATCCACAAGCATTTAAGCAATTTATCAATTAAGCACTTAGCCTCATAGCAAGCATGCTAGACATGGCAACAATCATATTCATGCAATATGCTAAAGCACAAAAATGCTCACCTAGTACACCGAGGTAAGCCAAAAGGAACAAAAGAGTTAGAAAACATGCATGCTCCTAACTAATGCAACATGACTAATGCAACACATACGAGATGTAATTAATAGGCTCGACTACTAATTATATCACGCAAGTCAATTTGATAGCATGTGGTTTAAGCACCTTTTCAAAAAAGTATTTCAACGACAATGCATTGTCAGAATGATGAACCAAGCCTCGGTGCATGCAAGACAAATGGATGCAAACATGAGAAATGCTAAAAGAAACATGATGTTCTAAGCTACCCATCATAAGCAAGTTAATAAACAGGAGAAAGACATGGGGTTGGAAGACACACATTATTACAAGTTTGCCCTCGCACAAGAGGGTCCACATGAATGGACTAGCTAAGCTAATTACTTAATTAACTAACTATTATAAACCCAATGAAATAAACTAACTATGCTACAACACCATAAGTAATTAACTATTCTAGCTAATTATTACAAATTAGAACTAACTAACTAATTACATTATTTAATTAATTACAAATTAACAACATGAATACAACCAAAAGAAATGGCTAAGTTAAGTAATTAACAACTCTAACTAATAAACCTCGAGAAGTGAGGAATGATTATGCATGCACGCGGATTTCCACCTGAAAAAGCCCACTATTTTGCTGTTAGAATACCTCTGTTGCACAGTTGAAAAATTGCACTGTTTTCCACTTCAACCTCTGCTATGCTCCGCAGGAAAAAGGACACTGCCTGCCTTGAAAAAGTGACCGGCAACCCAGAAGTAGTGGCCGGCAAACCACTAATAGTGGGTTGCCATACAAAAAAAGTGGCCTGCCGGCCACTGATTTTGGTTCTCTTCTGCAGCAACAGAGAACAAACAGAGCACAAACCAAAGTATTCTCAAGGGATGCTTTTCCACCTTGCCTCTCTTTAACATTAAACAGGTCAAATGAGGGGTAGGCTCAATTTGCAAATCATCAATCGACGCAATTTCATTGCATGATGAATTATGAATCAAGGGACATAATTTCAATAAATGCATAACAAAAGACCAACAAAACCTCCATCTATCATGGATTGATCAAGGGAAGTGGTTGACCTTGGAAACTTGAACCATTTCATCGCTTAACAAGTATGAAATGACTCAAGTCTCCGTGTGTTCAATTAACATCCGATTGAATACCAAATTAGCTTATTATCTTGCATCACTTTTAGTCCCAATTTTATTACTTTATTTTAATTACCATCCATTCATTAGTTCATTTAAGTCCAAAAATGAAGATTAAGTCCTCTAATGGAAAGAAGTACGAAACCGAGAGTTGTTTTAGGCATGAGAGAGATGTCATACCGTTGGTAATGAACCCCTAGAGGGATTAAACCATTAAGCACAACAACCTCAATCTCAAGCTTAAGGAAACAATCGGTTTTAAACCATGCTCAAAGCAAATGAAAAAAATCAAGAAATGGGGAGGTTACAGAGATGATTAGAGATGATCACAAGCATGAAAAACAAGAAATAAATACTATTAACTCAAATAGGTTGGTGTTTAATGCCTAAAAGACCAAACCTATGAGGACCATTACACTACAAGCACATTATACAAAGCATGAATGAAGCTAACACATAAAAATAGTCCTAAAACAGCCCAACAAAGTGCTGGAATTAAGATAAAAATAACTAAAACAATAAGCTAAAATATGGAACAAGTTAAGCTAGTAAGAAAACACAAGGAGGAGAGGATATCCCCTCCATTTTTGAGACATCAAACCATGATTTTTGCCAATGAAAAACCTCTGAAAATCAGTGGTAAAAAGCTCAAAAAAAGTTGATGAGAAGGAGGGAAACACAAGGGCAAAGGCCTTAGAAGCAATGTTCAAAGAAGGGCTATTAACCCCTCTACCTTAATGGCCTTAAACCACAAGTTTCAACCCAAAAATACAGGTAATAAATAGCTCAAAATCAAAAGGAAATTATAAAAAACAAGGAGTGCAAAGATGGTACAAAAAGCACTAGAACGTATACCTCTGGAAGAGGAATGAAACCTTGAGTTACAAACCACCAATTTCACACTCTCAAGTGCCTTAAGAGCTAAAATTCAAGCCCAAATCACCTCAACAAGGAACTCTCTTGGTTTGGTTTAGAGTGTTTGAGCAAAGGCTATGTAAGTTACAAGAGAGAAAGAGAATTATAGAGAGAGATAATTTTGCTCTTCCAAAAATATTTTCACACTCCAAAATTTTCCAAACTTGAAAGCAAGAGGGGAGGTCATCTATATATAGAACACCATGTGTCTATCTCGAAAATATCTGTATACATAAAGCCGGAATGGTGCATGCACATGGGGGGACAATTGGCAGAAAATATCTAAGTTTTTACATTAGTGGCCGGTAGGCCACATTAGTGGGCAGTAGGCCACACTAGTGGACGACTAGTCACTGGAGGCACAGGCCTGGAAAACCACTGCTTTTGTCCAAAACAAGGTACAAGGTTTGAAGGTTCAAAACTGAGGTTTCCTGCAAAGGAAGTCAAGCAATCGGCAAGCGTACACATTCATTATTGAGTGATCAATTAGAGGCGCCCAAGTCTTAAGGGCCGTAAAAAATAAGGTGTCTACAGTTGCCCCTCTTTGACAGAGCTTAAAGTCATTACATGACGTGAGTGAATGTTAAAGCTCAAAGACGACCCATTTTGACAAGGCCGTAAGATTTGGGCAAACAATCAAGACATAAATAAAATTGGTTGAGCCCGTAAGCTGCCAATGTATCCCTTTGCAGGGAATCAAACCAGCATAGTTCTGGGACAGAATGCAAATGATATGTATGAAAAATACTTTGAAAGCTGGACTCACACGCTCCGTGAAGCCGGCTATTTTGAAAACTCATGATCATGCAAGATGATACACTAAGCAATAATAGATGTGATAAGCAATAACAAAATAACAACATATGAATGAGCCTTAAGCTCAAACCAAAATAGGTTCCACTCAAAAAGAACTAAAAACACGCACTCTAACCACACCGAAGCCGTGAAAAGAGGAGAGAAAAACCACTCAAGGTCGCATTTCATGGGTCTTGAGATACTCTAATCACGCTGAAATTGCGAGAAGAGAAAAGAAAAACAGCTCGGGGTCACGTTTTACACGTCCCGAGATAAAACCGCTCAAGGCTGCATTTTATGCATCTTGAGATAAGAACCGCTCAGGGTTGTGTTTCACGCATCCTGAGATACTCTAATCACTCTAAAATCATGACGAGAGAAAAAAAAACCGCTCAGGGTCGCGTTTCATGCGTCCTGAGAAAAAACCGTTCAGGGTTGCGTTTCACGCGTCCTGAGATACTCTAATCACACTGAAATCGTGAGGAGAGGAGAAAATCCACTCAGGGTCACATTTCACGCATCCTGAAATAAAACCTAGTCAAGGTCACGTTTCACGTGTCTTGGGATACTCTAATCATACTGAAATCGTGAGAAGAGGAGAGAAACTGTTCGGGGTTGTGTTTCACGCGTCCCGAGATAAAACTGCTCAAAGTTGCATTTCATGCATCCTAAGATACTCTAATCACGCTGAAATCATAAGAAGAGGAGAAAAACTGCTTGGGGTCATTTTTCACGCATCCCGAGATAAAGACAAAAGGTACGAGACTATACCACAAATACACAATATAGTGAAAATGTGCGATACATGCACCAAGTAAACAAGTGCGACAGATGTGCAAAGTGAACAAGTGTGATAGATGCACAAAGTGAACAAGTGCCATAGATGCACAAAGTGAACAAGATTACAAATCAATACAGTGACAGCGCATGTGCCATGCATGATAGACAACCAACATATGATGTTAATTGAAAGCATGTTCCATGCATAGATGCATAAAGTGAATAGGATTACAAATCAATATAGTGACATTGCATGTTCCATGCATGATAGACAACCGATATATGATGTTAATTGAAAGCATGTTCCATGCAAGAAAGAAGAGCATATTCTATGCAAAATTGAAAGCATTCTATACATGAATCATGAACAATGAAGGGCACGCGTGCAACATAAGTGTACGTGAGAATGCATATTCTATGTAGCAGGACAAAATGAACAAAAGTGATGTTTGGCAAAAACCTCGGACTTACCCTTCGGAGACTTTGCAATATGCTCAAAAAGGATACATCCCGTTTATATTGGCAAGTGGGGCACATTCGCGCGCCGGAACACAACGAGTATTGGGAACGGCGCAATCGGAACATAGTTTCAAGCTCCTCAAAGAGCAATCCAACCCCAAAAGAGAACCTCCCATACACTGCTCGGGAAAAAGAGGCACAAAATAGCACTAGGCCACTAATGAGGACTGTCGGCCACATGCCGACCACCAATGTGGCATGTCGACCACTAATGAAAAAACGGGGGCAGAAATGACATTTTTCCTCGGGTCTTTATATACACACCTTCACACTTCATTTCCTCACAAGACCAAGTCTGAAATCCTTCCCTCTCTCTCTCTCTATGTGCTTTCTCTCTCTAGATTTGTGCTTTATATGCGTTTTCCAACACCCCACGCAAACTTTTTTCGTAAACCCTCTTTGATCCTCTACACTTTGAACCGATCAGATTTTGTTTTCATTGATCTTTTTGCATTTTCACCACTTCGGGCTTGTGTCTCTCGAGTTTCTCTCGGGTTTTGCAAATTTTCCCGGGTTTTGACTTTTTCTCCCATTTTCTCTCTCCTAGGGTTGACTTTTTCCAAGTTTTCCCTATTTTCTACATTCTTCTTTATTTTTCACCCACTTTTCACCCGCTTTCTAGATGGTGGATGATGTTCCACACGATGGTGCTACTCCTGAGGTTACACCTCCACTATCACCCATAGAGGAGCCAGTGGTTGCCGAGGCCAGCGAGGCGGTAGAGGGCATTACAACTGACTTTGAGGTAGAGTTCGCTATAGGACTCAAGCCTGAGCCACTACCGCTGAGGATACGACCCTTTCATCTGGTGACTTATCATCCTTACACACACATGATATCGCCTGGAGGCATTAGGCGCTTTGATGATTTCATTGGTGGTGTGCTGAAGGATTTTCTGCTGAGGGAGCCGAACTTCCACCTTTCCTTCAGTGCTACTGAGGTACTAACTTTATTTTGCATGCATTCCTGCCTTTCATTTGACTGTATTTCTTACATTGCCTTTCATCTGAAAGCTCTTTTATCACTATCTTTCATCTGATTCACTCTTTTTTTGCCACAGAGAGACTCCCGTTCTTACAAGGGGTATGAGGCAGTGACAGTGAGAGACTAGTATTGTGAGCTCTCTCCCGAGGTGTGCGACCTTGTCGATGAGGCTAGCTTCAGCTTATTCTGCACCTCACTATCACGACACATGGCGAGCTAGGCTCTACTTGGAGCGTTGGTGGAGAGGTGGTGGGACACTACCAACTATTTCCACCTCTCTTCCACTGGGGAGATGACGATGACTCCCTACAACTTTGCCATGATCACGGGCTTAGGAGTAGGGGGTGATCGATCTCCTTCGACATAGATATGGGCGAGTGAGAGGCAACTTGGATCTACCTGCTTGGAGCACGCCCACCGCTATATAGGCCAGTGATGGTGACATACAGCTGGTTCGCCGAGCACTTTCGCCGGAGCAAGCTTGACACATCGGAGGAGGTAGAGCAGTATGTCCGGGGCTTCTTGATGTTCCTACTCGGTACCACCTTGTTTGCGAAAAGGTGGAACACTGTAGGTCTATACTTACTGAGTGCCCTCGTGACCTTGCCTCGAGTCTGGTTTTACGACTGGGACAGAGCTAGCCTCGCCACTCTCTATGGCTATATGAGCTCCACTTCCCACATGAGGGGAAAGTGGGTCGGACGCTATTGGAGAGCCTGGGAGGTACGCACCACACATTTCTACTTTTACACGTAATGTTCAATATTGTTCATGCATTGTGCTTTGTGCTTTGCACTTTCTGTTTTATATCTGTTCATGCATTGTGCTTTCTGCTTTGCACTTTCTATTTTACATCTGTTCACACATTGTGGATAACACTGCTGACCTTTTCTTGCAGTTATGGGTTTATGCTTGTTTCTCGGCTCTGGCTTCAGAGCCAATGGATGAGATCCCTCCAATCGTACCTTACTCACGGCGATATGACAGCTCGTGCCGGCGCCGGAACCACAATGATGTGACCTTCACCTTCTACCGCTGATACTTTGATACGGTGGTTGTGCTTTACTACTATTCTAACTCATATTTCAATAATTGATAGCAACTAACAATCTGTACATTCTCTATTTGGATATCACATGGCACCCTTGGGCGACGATGCCAGCTGGAGTGAGGGACGAGGACGCCGGGGCTTGGGCCACATCTCGATTCTGGATTTTGCTACAGGGCCCAATTTGTCAGGCCTGGTTCTTGGGTGAGCATTTCAAATGCCAAACTCTAGGCTCACCCATCTCAGTCATTCCTATGTCACACCCAGCATCCATGCAGACAGCTGGTAGCCTCCCAATCGGGACTATTATTCAGTTTATGGTGGGGCTAGATGTCGATTACTTCAGAGTGGAGGGCGACCATACGACGTTCATCCAGACTCATCTCATGCCCCCTCTGACGGGCGTTCGCGCAGGTGATGTAGTAGGTGCTCCATTGGCAAGTGAGGCTGCTCAGGAGACTGAGGCTAATATCAGAGGGTCCCTTCCATTGTGTAGGTTACTGGTTGGCCAATGATTCCCACCACGCTTACATGTTGGCGGCTGGTAGGATCAGCTTATCAGATTCTGATAGATCTAACCGAGGTAGGGCATAGGTATGTCAAAGCCCATGGTGCATCTCAAGTATGGAACACACTTTATAGCTTGTAACTAAACTCTCCCTTTCGAAATATTATTCTTTCAAGTACTGATCATTCAAATGCACTTACAGACACCGATTGAGTATACAGAGAGCCTGCTCTAGCTGGTTACTTCTTTGATTGGTATGGTGTAGAGAAGAGAGACATTTCTTGATCTCCACGGTATCCAGGTATCTTCTCTATTTTCTGCATACATTTCAATGCTACCTCACACTACATTGATTTACTACACTGACACATTGTACTTATACTACCCTTTCGCACTCATTCCACATACATACACTGTATCTGATATGTCGTCATTTGTTTTCCACATCCCATATGTACTGAGGACACCAACAGTAGTGGCATCAGTGGTACCTCCTCTGGCGACAGAGAAGAGAGGTAGCCAGGCCCCAGCATGCGGCCGACTTGAGCTCCGAGGTCGAGGCAGAGGTAGGGGTGCTCGGAGCTAGAGCAGCGAGTCTGAGCCCTTGTTGAGCGGGGATGATACCAAGGCCAGTGACTCAGAGGAGGCAGTAAGTCGACATTCTGAGTCATTTGAGAGCGGGGTCGATAATGCTGGTTTGACGTCAGGGAGCGGAGACGACGCCAAGACTGGCTTTGAGGCAGGGAGCAGAGATGATGAGACCAGCCCCGGCTCATAGTCTGATTTTGATAGCGATGCTGATGAAAACAGTGCCCCTAAGTCCCCTCCGAGGAAAAGAATGAAGAATGCCTCTTAAGATTGAGATGATTGGCACCGATTTTTGTACTTTTTGCTTAGTTTCTTTTATTTTTAGTAGTCTAGCACATGTATAGCTTCAGATAGGCTTTTACTTTTGCTTTTGAAAACTTGTACTCCCTTTTTGTAAAAACATTGATCGGGACAAAACCCTACAGTTTTATGAAAAGAGTTATTCTTTTTGCACCATGAGCACCACATTTGTGTAGAATGAAAAATGGAGTTGAATTTGAAACCAAAAATAAAAACTTGTATTGGCACGATGTTCTTAATTGGGTAATGAGCCGACCAACAACAAAAATACAAAATACAACTCGATAAACAAAACAAAAACAACTCAAACATAGCTATGTACATTAGCTAAAACCAAAAGACTCAAAACAAGACCTCAAAACACAAAGACCAAGACAAAACTAGACTGCCAAAATTGTTAGACCCACAAGTGGTCGGCAGGCTAGAAGAAGTGGGTTGCCTGCCACTAAAAGTGGGTGGGCGGCCAGAAGAAGTGGGTTGTCGGCCACTAAAAGTGGGTTGCCGGCCACTTGTGATGAATCCACCAGACAACTGACAGCTAGACTCCACTCACAGCCTTATCTTCTACAAAAGGTCTTTCTTCACGATTTCTTCACCAGAACCTCATTTTTTGCTGTTGTTTCTTCCACAAATGGAGATATTTCTTGCCAAGAAGCTCACGGATTGGATAGCTACTTTAGACGAAATGGAAAAGGTAAATTTCAGAGGTTTCGGCATAAATGCACTGTTTTCATTAAGTCATACTCCACTTTGCCTTCCGTTCCTCCATGCCACGATCCGATGCTGGGACCCAATTTCGCACATATTTCGCTTTGGAACATAGGAAATGTGCCCGACTCTTGAAGAATTTTGAGCATTGATGGAAACCGGCGTTATGATGAAATCATGCCTTGGCCCTATTTCGACCACGCCCAGGCTTTGGGACGGATGAGTGGGCTCACTTTGCACGAAGCTCAATCTTTGGCCCATAACGGAGAGCTAGACATACCTAGCTTGATTCATCGATTTTCTGACACCGTTGACATAGGCAACCCACTTTGGTGAGGTTTTCGACAACATGCCACTATTTATGTATGCTCGTGCATTTCCTTCTTGCCCCTAGTTACGGCGGAACTAGCATTCGGTTGATCAAAGTGGCCCAATGTCTGAAAGAATGTAAGAGTTGTATCGGTTTGACGCTGGCTGAGACCCTGATGGGCCTAGATACTTTTCATCGGTGGGAGACCACTAGATTTGTGGGGAGTCCAGTACTTCTTCGGGTATTGTTTCCCACCCTTTCTGATATATGCCTTGCACATCACTCGACACTCATGCTCTATTTTCTCTCAAAGCCCTTTCTTTACTTTTCGCTCCATGCACACCTCTCTATTCTTTAATCTCTCTTATTTTTCATCCCTTCCCAGATATGGCTCATGGATAAGCTAAAGGTGGTGGACCCTTGCCCCAAGTATTTAGCTTGTGCTTATTTCTTTCGCCAACGACTAGTGGACTTTCCCAATGAGGGATGGTGGTGCAACTGGATGTGCAGTAGATCTGCAGCTGACATAGCTTGGCGTTGCCCCTTGTAGACACCCCATTTTTGACCGTTCTCAAGACTTGGACGTCACCGTTTGAACACTCGGTGATCATCCATGCTTGTGTTCATTTTGAGTTCTCGGAGGTCTTGCCTACGCGCCCTGCCTCAAGATCTCTCAACTCATCTGTTTTGTGCTTGGTCATGGATCAAACACTTGTGTTTTTGCTTCTAAGGGCAGGGAATGGCTTGTTGGCCATACCCACACCTCACCGACCTTGGCTTGAGGCCACCGGCCCTGTTTTCTTGCTACCAGCCAAAAGTGTTGGCCGGTCGGCAATGGTTTTGGTCGGTCGGCCATTTTTGTTGGTCAATCGACCACATTTTCCAGCCAACACCTTTCCATCTGCTTTGGGCAGATATTTTATGCCAGCTGTCACAACTGGCATCCACATTACACCCCCTCCATACACGTGTATGGAGGGATTTACACCTTGTGTTAGCTTCTCTTAGAAGCTTAGGAAGTGGATTTCTATAAGAGGAGAGGCCCTCCTCCCTTCTCAGAGGTTCTAAAATTAGGGTTAGAGAGTTGTATCTATCTATCTCTATATCTCCCTCTCTTCACTCATTTGTGTGTGTATTTGTGGCCTAAAGTGACTTTTGTTCACACTATTGCACACAAACACCTAGTGTTACACCATCCTTGGTTGCTGAGGCTCTAAGGAGTTGTTTTCAGAGTTCTTGGGCTGGTTTTGATCTAAGGAAGGTGCTGGAGTGGTGTTCTTGAAGAGTTTCTTCAAGGGTAAGAAACTACCCCCTTTATTCCCCATTTTTGCACAAGCTTTTAGTCTATCTTGCATCTGTTTTTAAGCTTAACTTATAACTGATAAAAGTTCTATTTCTAAGTTCTTAAAATAGTTGTTTAAGATCTCTTTGGTGTTTGGGGTTGTTTACCCCCTCTTAGGCCTTGTTTGGCCTCTTTTTGTGCCCTTCTTTGTGAGCTCCGGACCACCTTGTATTGGCCTTCTCACCACTGAAATCCAGAGGGATTTCAGTGGTGGGGATGGTGTTTTGAGGTCCTAAAAAGGAGAGGGCCATCCCCTCTCCTTTTTGTCTTCAATACTTGTCATATTTGCCTCATATGTGAGCACCTTTTTTAAGTTCATGTTGGCCATGTCTTAGCTGGTATTTGTGGTTGTTTTGCCATGGTATACCTCTGGTTTAAGTTGGTTTAGACATGCCATGTATGCTTCATCCACTAGCCTTGTAATCCCATGATTTGGCCTTAACATGCGTCATATTGTAACATGTGTTTTTAGCATGAATTTGGCTCAACTCCATCAAGCTTCTAGCTTTGTTTTAGCATGCTAGAGGTCGATTTTTGGTTGTTTTGGTCGTCCATGACTTGCTTTGTATAGCTACCATGCAAACTAGCTTATAGGCTTCGGGTGTTGGATCCTCTAGCATGCTTAATTTGGATCATTTCAGTGGTTTCGCATCATTTAGAATGTCATTTCAGTCCATATAGTATGCTTGAATACTTGCATTTATCACCTATTCCATGCCTTGGATAGTTTGTGTTTTATGCCTCATGAATGTGTCATTGCGTATGCCATCATGCTTAGGTATTTGGGATGACATCTAAGTGGGTTTTTTGGGCTCATTTTCACATGTCATAACTCTATTTTGGGTCACTGAAATCATGCCATGTTCAGTTGTATTAGGTGTAGTGTAACACCTCTTTGATGGCCTTGCATGCTTCATGTTTTTGCCCCTTTGTTTTGGCTTGTTTGGGCCTTGGTCATTGCATGTTTTAGGCTTATTTTGCCATGATTTAGAACTGTTTTGGGTTATGCTTGCCATATGCTCTTTGTTTTGTGTAGCATTGGTTCAATTCCCTTGCCTAGTTTTAAGCCTTAAGCCTTAATCATGCATGCTTGGCTTGTTTATGTGATTTGGCATCACTCTTAGCACCATTTCAGAGCATGTAATGTTATCACATTTGCATGCTTTCCATTCCTTTTAAGTGTTCTTAAAAGTTGTCCTTTTATGCTTAAGTGTTAGGCCAATTGGCATGCATGTTTGTATGTACTTTTGTCCTCATTTCCATAGCATTTTGGCCACTGTTTTGGACCTATTAGAGAGTTGTCCATCTTGGTGTAAGTCCATCCTTTGCATGTTGTTGCATGCTCGCTTTGTGTGTTATTGCATACTCGGCTCATTGCAAGCTATTGCATGCTTAAGTTGCATCTTGCATCCTTGTTAGCTTGCATTTTGCAATATGTTTGATATGCGGTTATATGTTTGCATGTTTGCATGTTTGTTCACATGCTCATGTTGCATTGGTTTGCTTGCATGTTTAGGTTGCATAGCATTGTGCATGTTGGCATCCCTTGCCTCTTGATCAGTTATGATGGAGGTTAGGATCATCTGTATGTTTGCATGCATTTCATTTGACATTGAAGTTGCACACTTGGCCTCTTGGGCCATCATGCATTGAAATACGTGATTGATGGCCCCAGGGTCGGGAGCCACACTCCCTTGAGTTCATAACATGATAGGGAGGGTGGTCGTGCATACATTGCTTTGAAAATGCATTGCCATGCCTTGTCTGTCCTCTGCTACTACAAAACAGGGTTCTGCAGGAAGAGATGGCCGGTCGGCCATCTTCACTACCGGCCGGCCACACATTCATGGCTGAGAGCCAAATTTATGGCCGATGACCAGTTTCTCATGGCCGGTGACCTCCTCTCTTGGTCGGTGACCTCCCACAACTCTCAGGGAGTGGTTCAGAAGCATCATTGAGACTTGCAAAGTGTTCAGAGGTGCAGAATAGTGTAAACAGAGGCAACATGAGTATGGTGATGGATTTCCAAGCGGAGTCGACCATGCGTGCATTCCTCCCTCGTCCCGAAGCTACTTTACTATTTTCAGTAGCTTAATTAATCTGTTTAATTAGTTAAGTGGCCTTGTAATAATTAGTTAGCTTGTTAGTTAGTTAATTTGTACTATTCTTTCGGCCCCTCCCTCAAGAGGGTGAAATTGTGTAATAAGCGTGCGTGTGTGTGATGCACGTCTTCTAACCCCACGTCTTTCTCCCTTTTACTTACCTACTTATGGTGGTTAGTTTTAGGGCATATTTGATTTAGCATACCTTATGCTATGTATATTTGCATTCATTCTTTTGTATTGCATGCACCGGGCTCGGTGCATCATACTAATTACATAGTACTTCAATTCCAACTTGAATACGTGTATCGAGTTGTCGCATTTCACATGCCATTCTTAGGATTAGCCGAGCCTATTCTAGTTGCATTTTTCTTGCGATGCATTAGCCATTTTAACATGAACTAGGATCATGCATGATTCCTAACTAGTTTCTTGTTTTGGCTCAGAGTACTAGGTAAGCTTTTTATGCTTTAGCATCTTGCATGAGTGTGAGTGTTGCCATGATAGCATGCTTAGCATGAGGCTATGTGCTTATGTGATATAACTGCCTGAATGCCTATGGGTGAAGGTTGGATTGCTTGAATTGGAATAATTCATCGAAATCCATGTTTTAGCCTACTTGCAAGTAGCAAAATTCAAAACCATTTTCAAACAAACGGATATGCGATGCTTTGTTCCAAATTAGGCGATCTAGTCTATAGTTGTGTGTTGTGCGCATCACCTAGTAATTCTAGCTAATTAATCGAAATGAGAGCACATAATGTTTTCAAAACTAGATATCATGATTAGTAGAGGCCGATCTTTGATCGGGCGAGCCGGGGTGCTCATAGCTGACATTCCCTAATCGTACCCAAGTTCCCGAGCTGAGGCAACTTTGGTGATGACGGACACGTGGCCTTAGGCAACGAGTCAGGGTTTCCTAAATTTCCCCAAAACAAAATATTTAGGTGGCGGCTTTGTATCTGGCGAAGCAGTCCATTTTTGGCACTTCTTTCTAAAAAATTTGTTTTTCAAAACGATTTGCCGGATTTGGACTCTTTGGTGATTTATCGGTCTTGCATTGCACTTTGCGGGATTAGATTCAAAACCGTGACATTTGAGTCCGAACTATAGTGAGCCCAAACGAACAAAACGGGATCCCTCCCGGGACGTTCGGGGACGTCTACAGTTTCTGGCGACTCTGCTGGGGATTTAGAGAACTTGACTCGAACGCATGATATCTTGTTTTGACTACACTTATGTGTTTCTTTGCATTGCATGTGCATTGGTGCACCTAGGACGCAGTGTTTGCCGTCTACTATTCCTGAACGATTTGCTGGAGGCTCGCTTTGAGAAGCGTGCCATAAGGCTGACCGGTTACGGGCTCTGCCACGATGGGAACACAAACCCCAGTTTTTTTTACCGGGGACCCTTTTTGACTAATCGACCTAGTGCATATTCGGAATCCATAGTGACCATTCCAAACTAAGACATGTTGCTTACCCGATTATAGGTTGTTTGAAATCGCTGCGTGCGTAGTGAAACCCTAGCTCCTGACAAAATAGGACAGGGAAACCCTATCCCAGCGTAGGAGTGTTTTGGCTCTCGTTTGCTTGCTACGTGCTGTTAAAGTGTATTTCTACAGGGTTGTGCATATCAGTTTGCAAGTCCGGGTGTTAGACCTGCAGGTATCACTACCAGTGTTTTTGAGAATCAGTTATATTTGCGGGTATCAGATTCAGTTTTGAGGCAGTAATTTGGGGAACAGTAATTCAATTATATCTACGGGTATCTATCTTGGTAAAATTGAGCTGAGATGCTGCTTGTTTTCCCTTTCAGTCCAGAGATTCAGTTAAGAGCAACCAGTGTTCCCTTTTTGCTAAGGCAAGGTAGAGAAAGGCCAGTCAAGGCTCACCGGTTCATTAGATCTGTCAGCCGTCAGTTGCATCATCTCCGTTTAGTTCAGCGGACTTATGATGACACAAGATTCAGAAGAAATTGTGGTCATGGCAGCCGCATTGGACCAAGGAAACATCTTACAGGACAAGACCAATGTTGAAGTACCACATCCGCAAAGGTCGTCTGTCGTGCACCCGGTCTGGACACCCCAGTTGTGTCAAACTCGTGAGCCCACCACGTTTGAATTGATGGGAATGATTGGCGATCTTCAGCGATCTGTAGCTGATCTCGCCTACGGAATGTCGGCTTTGCCACCAACCACATCCTATGCTAGGAATTTCATACCGCAGGAGCCCCCGCTATTGGGGCGAATTGTAATTGAGCTCAGCCAACCTGAAGCTATCTCAGGCTACGGCAATGACATGTCAATAACAACCGGGTTCCACTCTGATGTAGCAACCCAAACCCTCGATCAAGCTGAGGCTAGAGGTAAGAACAAAGTGGGTACAGATGCTGATCCCGTTGAACAACTACCGTGGGCAGTCGAGGCTTTGAAAGCCGGAGGATTGAATAAGCAGCAAGTATTCGCAGTTGTGGCTAAAACTGTGGATGACGCTTTCCCCGCTCCGATCGAGGGCAATTCGAGCCAGGTAGAAAATCAGGATAGGAACCGTCATACCAGAACCGTTCCCTCCAACCCTAACTCTGCACCTGGAAAGGATCACAAAGCCAAGGCAGCACCTGCCGATCCTTTTGCTAGTGCGTCCGGCAAAAGTCATCAAATCTCGAAGTATCTACCCCGAGGTCGCAGGGTATTCCATGCCCTTTATATGCCTTTGTCTAAGGCGCACCAGATCCTTGCCGAAAAGGGCCATCTTAGACCCCTTGAGCCTCGGCCTCTCCCGAAGAATCTCCCTTCCTCACATGATGCTACCTTATACTGTGCGTACCACCAGCAAACCGGTCATAGCACCGACAACTGTTTCCGTCTTCATCATGAAGTACAGGATTTGATCGACAATGAGGTCATCCTCCCACCTACCTCAGCAAAGTTTGTCACTGTTAAATTGTTAGATTTCGAGGATACTACAAGTATGTGATCAAGAGTTGGTCCACCTGCGGGCGGCGCTCAGTTTGCTTCGGATGTGGTGTATGGCACGCACTTTTGAGCATTTGCGAATGCTAGTTTTGCACTTTCTGACTTGGGTATTCAGTCAGTTTTGTTATCTTGTATATAGGCAGTCTTTTTGTACTATGTCGGTCGAGTCTGTCTTGTTGTGTCGAGTCAGTCCTGTTGTACAGAAGTTTGGTGATTTCAAGGGTGTTACCTCAGATATCACTATTTTGTTTTGTGTTTACCTTTTGGCTTTCTTTTGAGTCTGTTTCTGCCATGGAGCCAGTTCCACTAGAAGATCTGAATGAAACAGCGGTAATTTTCACATGCTTGTGTTTGCTTCTGTCTTGCGCCAGTTGTGCGAGAAGTTTGAATGAAATGGCAGTGCATTTCACCTGCTCTTTTGTGCCTATAAGTCGTTGTATTGACCTAAGTTTTTCAAAACTTTTTGAACATTGTGATGAAAACAAAGAGGAAGGAATTCCTCAGGATTTGCAAAAAAATTGATCAATTGAGAGAAAGAGAGGCGTGCTAAGCCCTTAATGAATGAGATCATGCTTGTTAACGTGAGTACTGAGAAGAATCCCGGCTTGATCCAGATTGGTTTTGCATTGTCTTCAGTGCAAGCGACTAGTTGCTTTCTTAAAAAATTTGAAAAAATGTTTTGCGCCGTCCTGCGAAGACCTGTGCAGAATCGCTCTTGAGATTGTGCAGCCTAGGATCGCTTTCAGCCTCGAGACTCGACCCCTCACTTTCAAACCTTGAACCTTAGTTCAGAATGTTCAACGGTCAACCACAATGTAAGGCCCGCATGGCCGGATCAGAAGTAGCCCATGAACTAGGGGCGAGAATATCAGATGTGATCAAAGGAAGCTTGCGAAGCTAGATCAAAAATAGCCCTTGAACTAGGGGCAAAAATGTCAGATGTGCTCGAAGAGTCAAAGATGAGTCTTTTCTGCAAACCAAGGAAGACTGGCAAGAATGCCAAATCCCAGAAGGGAAGAAAGAAGAAAGTATTGCTGAAGGACAACCAAGTTCCTATCCACAACACTAGGGGCAAATTCACCCCCCATTGGATGGACTTCTACATCGTCAGCGAACAGCATCCATTCTCCTGGATTCAGATGACTTCAGGATCTCAAAACCATTTAACATGGACAAAGCTACACTTTTACCCTTGAGAGGCTCGCTGGGCCGAAAACCTGGAAGGGCGACCCAGGCAAAAGTTAGAGCAAGAAAAAGAAGAAAAAGAACCAAAAAAAAAAGGAAAATGCAAAGAAATAAAAAAAAAAGAAGAAAAATGAAGAAAATGAAAAAAGAAAGAAAAAAAAAGAAAAGAAATGAAAAGAAAAAAAAAACAAAGCTTGCAAGGTTGAAAACCCGGAAGGGGAAGGGCGGCCTTGGCAAAAGTTAGAGCGTAAAAGGAGAGGTTAAATACCTGAGTGTACCTTAATCGGAACTACGTAAGGCTTGATTCCCATGTTTGGGATACGTAGGCAACTTCATTCTGAAGTCCAGCCATAAACACTTCCAAATCGATTATGTCCATGTAATGGTTCCGATCATCTTTTTCATTTCTGTATCTGAGAATTCGGTTGTGATCATTGCTGTGAGGACTGATTACAGTTTGCTGCGGCGCCATCCAGACAAGGGGCAACTTTCCGTTGCCATGAGTTGTTGCTCAAACAAGGGGCAACTTTCCGTTGCCATGTAGTGTCCTTCAGATAAGGAGCAGTTTTCCATTGTTATGGATCCGAGGTTGTGCATCTCAAGAGTAGGTTCCATGCTCGTCGAGCAGTGTACGTTTGCAAAAATAGTTTTTGAGATTATTTTACTGAGATTGACTAATATTCTCTCGAAAATTACTCCATTTTCCAAAACTGGACCATTTAATGGACCCAAAAAAGGAAAAATTTTCAGTGCTCATAGCCTAACTTGCATGATTTTGAATCAGAAAAGTTGAACAAGTATGTTAATCTAACTCTCATATTGATCAAAATTGTTTTAGTAGAAAGTCAAAACAAAAAATGGTCAAAATGATGAACTAGGGGCACAGTCGAGTCAGGCTTCCTATCCTTTCCCCATTGTCAACGTACTTGCCAGAAAGGGCACAGCGGAAGCTAATAGAAAAGGGCCGAAAGCTCTTAACATCCTCCAAGTAGCGAGGTATCAAGCCAAGTGCGAAGCACGAATTGGGATGGGTTGAGACATTTCACTCCCTCATCCAGGGCATCGGCTAAACGCCATCAGAAGAAATAGCTGCGAGCTGATAGTGTTGGGGCATGAACCCACAACTTCTTGTTTATCCATCAACCACCCAGGGGAGGGATTGAAAAATGAGAGATTGAAGAATAAAGAGATGTGCGATCAGAGAAAAAGTGAGAAAAGGGCTTTTTTTTTCAAAAAAAATAGAGCCTGAGGGCCGAGTGATGTGAGGATCGCAAATGAGAAGGGGTGGGAAACAATACCCGGAGAAACTGGCTCCTCGTGACCAGGAGGTCTCTTGTCTTTGTAACACGTCTGTGTGTCGCGTTTTCTGTTGTTTTGTTCATCTCTTGTTTTGAGTCGTTTCGAGTGTTTCTCGATGCGTTTAGGTTGTTTGCCTTTTGTTTTTCTTTGTTGAGTCGTAGTGCGTTGTGTTCAGACGTAGGCTCAATACCCATTTAAAAACTCAATTTCAAAACAAAACCGTTTTGTGCTCAGAGTGCTGTGCCATTCTCTACATTTGTGCAAAACAAGATTTATTCTTTCATAAAACCGCAGGGTCCAACCCAGGTCATATGAGAACAGTGAATATTTGTGTTCTGGATTGCAAAGCAAAAGAAAAGGGGAAAATTCGGAGCATCCGAGTATGTTTCAGCTTCTGCCGATTCCATCTTTGCATCCCTTCTTTTCAGATTGGACTGTTTGTTCAGGATTAGCCGTATACAGAATAAACCAAGCGCTGTGTTATGGGTTGAATGTTCAGAATGAGCAGTGCATTGTATGAGCTGTGTGCCGAAGGAACCAAGCGTTGTGTTACGGGCTGTGTTCAGAATGGGCAATCTATGTGTTGAACATGTTGGGAACTTGTGATTGGTTCCACTTCTAGTGCCTTCCGGTGTTGATTCTGCGAAGTCACACCTGGTGTTACTTCAATTTGCTTATTGAGTTGATTGCTTATTTGCTTATCGAGTTGTTACTCTTTGCTTATCGAGTTATAAACTTGTCGGGGTTTTATTATTGCTTGTTGAGTCAATTTGTTATGTTGGTCTACTTGACCTAGTAATACATGCATGTTCAATTTCCATTCGATTACATTGTTATGTAATACAATGCGATGCGATGCGATGTGCAAATGCAACACTCTTTCAACAAAAAAGTTTGTTTCATTCCATCATGTTTTCCAGTACATAGTTTTGAAGAAAGCAAAATCTGCCTGAAGCAATACAGTGTGCCCAAAGAAAAGCAAAGCAAGAAAAAGAAAAAGGGCAACCAAATTCTGAATCAGCAGCAGTCATGTCAAGCCTAAGAGTCTGTCCTCATCCTATTCCTGGACGAAGGTCCAAGAGCATCATCGCCGACTCCACTATCTGAGCCCGAACCCGAGTCATCTCCAGTCTCCTCCTCAAACGACTCTGCCTCCGCCTCTGCCTCGGACTCATCATCATCCGAAATCGGTGCCCACGAGCTACTCCCAACATGAGTACGCCACACTTTGGTGCGGGGGTGTACTGCGGTCCCTCACCCTGCTCTCCCTCCTCCTCGGGCAGGTGCAGATGGTCCTGCTGGAGCACCTATTGAAGCCGATATCTGGAATGGGGTCTGAAAAGGACAAATGGTAAATGCATCAGTTATGCTACACAAAGCAGAGTATGTATACAGAATGCAGTGTATGAGTACAGTGGATGAATGTTGTAAGCAGAGTATGAATACAGAATGCAGTGTATGAGTACAGTGTATGAAAGCCGTGAGCAGTATATCAGTGCAGAATGCAGTGTATGAGTACAGGGTATGGATGCTGTGAGCAGTATATCAGTACAGAATACAGTGACCGAGTGTAGTGTATGAATGCCGTGAGCAATGCTGTGAACAATCCGTGGGTTACAAAGTATCAATACCGTGAGGGCTGCGTATCAAGTGCCATGTGGGCAGTGCGATGCATCAGATTATGTGTGAAACAGATTATGCACAGTTTGAGATTGTGGTTGAAAGAGCTTACCGGGATACCGTAAATAGCCAGTAGGTCGAGGCTCCACTGTAGCATCCCTATCACGGAGGCGGTCAACTCCAGAGACTGGTGAGTGTACTCAGCAGAAGCCTGCAAAAGTGTTAGAAGCATCAGTATTCTGCGGAATATCAAGAGAAAGGAAATGAAATGACTGTACAGGATGCAAAGTGCAGTAATACATACCGGAGGCAAACCGTGGAATCCGACGAGCTCGTGATCAGCCGGAGGGGGAGCGATGGGGATTTGGTAAGTCTCCCCACCCTGCCCTCGGCAAGTCATCATGGTAGGCAGCGTGGGCCACTCGGCTCTCTGTCCTCTCCGGGACCCACTCCTACCGCGGGCTCGAGCCATCCTCGGTGCTCCTACTTCTGCTCCTGCTCCTGCTCCTACTCTAGCTCCTGCTCCTACTCCAGCTCTAGTTGCCGGTGCCGCAGGCCCCTCCCTCTCAGCTCGGCGAACACTGCTTAGAGGAGGCATCAGATAAGCCCGAATGTACTCAGCGTAGTCACCCTCCTCCCTGAAAGGCTCAGAGTCCCAGCCGATCGTGTAGTCTATCATCTCCTCGAGAGTATACCTCTCGGTATGCCTCATATGGGTGGGAGGCGGCCTCGGGACTACCTGCTCTGGTAAGCCGAGGGTCTGTCGCAAGAAGCGCTCACCCAAGTACCAAGCGCAGTAGACTGGGCCCTCCAGTAAGACTCTGAACCGGGCAGTCTCTCGAGCACCGGCATACCGCTCCCGAACTGTGATGGGCAACGAAGCCCACGGCTGCCAGGTGATCTGCAAATAGCAGGAAATATAGTTTGTTATCCGTTATTTAAAGTACATTGCAAAGCAAAGCCAATAAACCGAAATGTTTGACATACCTTAGCTACGGTAATGGTGTCGAAATAGCGGCGGAAGAACATGAAGGGCTCCTGCGGCCTCCGCTCACACCTCACGTCAAAGCGATGGGAAAATAGGATCATGGGGGGCATCTCCTCGTCTGGTACTGGGGCAAGCCTCGGGAAATAGGCGTACACCCACAGCTGCAGAGTGTAATAGAGCAAACATGAGCAGGCTTATCAGATAAAGCAGTATACAGATAAAAGCAGAAATCAGAGAACAGTGTGCAATGTGTGCAGTGTGTTGTGCAGTGTGTGCAATGTACAGTCAGTGTAAAACAGATTGCATGTGCGTAGTGTGTATGGTGTGCAGATAATAAAGGCAGAATTGAAAAGACAGAAAAGGGAATATGTACCTCCCAGGCTCGCCAGTAGCCTCCAAGCAACTGCCCGCTGAGACGGGAGGATGAACTCATATATCCGTAAAGGGTGGCCAACCCCACGCCACCCCAGTCGTAGCGGCGGATCTATGTCACATCCACAAGTGTGCTCAGCAGGTAGAGGGCGACGGTGTTCGCCCGGTCGGCGAAGAGCGTGGTCCCCAGCAAAAACATAATGAAACCACGAGCGTACTGCTCCTCCTCCTCCCGGGTAGTAGGCGCCTGGATCCGGAAGTGATCCTCGATCCATGAGTATCGCACAAACCCTGCTTGAGCGAGAGGTGGCTGAATGCCGAGCAAGTAAAGCTGAGCAGCGTCCCACTCGTCCATGTCTGTATCAAAGGGGATCAGATCACCCCCCACTTCGATGCCTGTGAGCATGGAGAAGTCGAAGGGAGTCATCGTCATCTCCCTGGTGCCAGAAAGATGGAAGGAATCGGTGGTATCCCACCACCTCTCCACCAGAGCAGCAAGAAGGGGCCTGCTCGCAGTGAGGCGCGAGAGTCCCATGCAGAAGGTCCCAAAGCCGGCTCGGTCAACAATGCGACGAACTGCGTCAGGTAGCTCCATGTACCAACCTTGGGCAGCCGTGTTCCCATACCCCCATAAGGCATAGGAATCTCCCTGTGATCAAAACAAACAAGTTGCGAAGCAGCGTTACAAATACAGTGTTGAATGCACTCAGAATCAGTGAAAATACAGTATGTGTGCACGTATTCAGATTCAAACAGCTATCGGGTGCAGGTGTGCTCGCAGTGAACTACAGCATATGATGTATCAGTGCATTTTAGTGGTTCAGTGAGAATACGGCGTGTGTACACGTATTCAAATTCAAACAGATATCGGGTGCAGGTGTACTCGCAGTGAACTACAGCATATGATGTATCAGTGTATTTTAGTGGTTCAGTGAGAATACAGCGTGTGTACACGTATTCAGATTCAAACAGATATCGGGTGCGGGTGTCCTCGCAGTAAACTACAACATATGATGTATCAGTGTGTTTGAGTGGTTCAGTAAAAATACAGTGTGTGTGCACGTGTTCAGATTCAAACAGATGTCAAGAGTGGATGTGTTCACAGTGAATCACAGCATGCGATGTATTAGTGTGTTTGAGTTAAGCAGTTAAAGAACAGAATCGACTATTGCAGTTATATGTTCTACATTGCAAAAAATGAAACAGAGAAGAGTGTACCTCAGAAGCGCCGAAGGACAGATGTGACTCTGGCTCGTGCAGTAGAAGCTCTAGTGGGGCACCTCGTGCATAGCTCTTGAAGTAACGAAGGCTGTCAAGAGGAAGCACGTGTATCACCGGCCTATAGGTCGCCGGATCGAACGGCCGGATGTGAAGAGGTAGGAGCTCGGCCTCAGGGTCCACGTCCATCGCTAGAGGACTCCCACTAACTGGAATGTCGTCTGCCATCTCAAGAATAGTGTGGAAATGGCCGAAAACGCGGAAAACGAGCAAGAATGCGAAAAGTCAACTGAAAAGTCAACCCCGAGAGGGTGAAAAATGGGCGGAAAGGTCGGAGTGTGGAAAAGGCACGAAGATCAAGGTAAACTTGGGGGAAACAAACCCCAAGTGGCGGAAATCGAGAAGGAGGCACCGAAAATGAGTTTTGTTCGATTCAAAATGTTCGAAACGGGGAGGTTTTCGCGAATCAAACGTCGAAAAGGGCTCTAAAACACGAGAAAAGTGCGGATCGAGGGTTGGAAAATAACCTAGAGAGAGGGGGGAGAGTTTTCGAGCTTGGACAAGTGAGAAATATAGGGTTTAAAGCCTTATATTTAAAGACCTGTGGCCAATTGACAAAACTGCCCCGACACAGCAATTTTTGGCCGGTCGGCCAAATATTTGGCCGGTGACCTTATTTTTTGGCCGATGGATGGCCGATGGTCTTTCCTTGAGGCCGGTGAACCTCCCACACCCTTGTTTGGGTCATTTGTGTGGATTGGGGACCTACTTTACTCAAGACAGTGCAAGAAAATGCATTTTTGAAGTTTAACCGGCCTTCGTGTTGACCTCGAGCCGTGTTTTCTGTGCGTGGCACTTGATACGTACGAGGTGTATCGTTTTTCGTATCCTTTTGACTCTTGAGAGATTTGTAAATTGCTTTACATGCGTTGCATTACAACGTCTTGTCGTGAGCGCGCGTTGACTATACGTCGTTTCACTCGCATTGTTATGATTATATTTTGTGCGTTGTCACGCACGTCATACATGCATTGCCATGCATTCTCCTTACCTCGCATTGTCATGCGCACCTCACATGCATTGTCATGCATTTCCCTATCTTGCATTGTCATGCATGTCTCTTATCATGCATTGTCATGCATGTTTCTCATTTTGCATTGTCATGCATTTCTCTTATTCTGCATTATCATGCACTTTTAACAACATGCATTGTCATGCATTTTTCGCCTGCATTATCACACACTTTCAAACAACATGCATTGTCATGCATCTTTCATTCGCATTTTCATGCATTTCAAACAATGTGCATTGTCGTGCATTTCCATATGTTGCATTGTAGTTTGCATGCATTCACTGCATCATCCAATCTATGGCTTGTGCCGTTCCATGTTGAGCTTGGTCTGGTATGTGCCCATATTTTCACGTTGAAACATGGTTATGAGATTTTGTGTACACGCCTAGTGTTGAGGGTGACGGCACCATTTCCGTGTTAGACGTGGTTTGTTTGTGTCCATGCCTTTCCTAGGCAAGATACGGTTTGGACGCGCGTCTTATCCGCTCCATTCATTGCATATAGAATATATAATTGCATTATAGTTTGCATGCATTCGTTGCATTACCCATCTATGGCTTGCGCCTTTCCATGTTGAGCTTGGTCTGGTATGTACCCATACTTTTCACGTTGAATCATGGTTATGTTATTATGTGTACGCACCTAGTGTTGAGGGTGACGGCACCATTTCTGTGTTAGACGTGGTTTGTTTATGTCCATGCCTTTCCTAGGCAAGATACGGTTTGGACGCACGCCTTATCCGCTCCATTCATTGCATATAGAATATATGTTGCATTGTAGTTTGCATGCTTTCATTGCATTATCCATCTATGGCTTGCGCCTTTCCATGTTGAGCTTGGTCCGGTATGTGCCCATACTTTTCACGTTGAAACATGGTTATGATATTACGTGTACGCGCCTAGTGTTGAGGGTGACGGCACCATTTCCGTATTAAACGTGGTTTGTTTGTGTCCATGCCTTTCCTAGGCAAGATACGGTTTGGCTACGTGCCTTATGCAATTCATCCATTGCATCCATTGCATTGTAGTATAGTGTGTTGTATCCAGCATTTAGGATCATGATCTTTCCTCAACAGATCATTCCTCACTTATATCATACTACCCAATTACTTGTATCTTGTGTTCCGTCTACAAACACATAGTTCTGCATGTGTACGCGCCTATTCCACTAAAGGGATTGTGGTTTGAGGGTGTCGGCACCTTTTCTATGGTAGACGTAGTTTGATTTTGCATCTCCATCCCTTTATGATATTTGTGAGGTTTTGTACTGCTTGTGGTTTGATCATCTTAAATACATTGCATATCATTTGCATTGCTTAGTTATATTATATACCATCGCACTGTTTTGTGCACCCTACTTGCATTTTGCATGCATTTCAATCGCGCTATCTTGCGCACCTCATTCGCACTGTTTTGTGCATTGCATCACATTCACGCTATTTTGCGCATCGCGCTATCTTGCGCACATCATATGCACTTATTAGTGCATTGCATTTTGCATCATTCGCGCTATTTTGTGCATCTCATGCACTTGTTAGTGCATTGCATTACATTCGCGCTATCTTGCGCACTCTACTTGCACTTGTTAGTGCATTGCGTTGTTACGCACCCCTCCACCTGTGTTGTCGCGCACTTCTCACTTGTATTGCTATGTATGTTTCTAACAAAATCGTACCTGTTAAGTCCTCTTTCTTTTTCAGGCACGATATTGTATGTACGGTTCATTTGAAGCTGGCACGACTGGACGAACCGCACAGGTATTTTATCCTCCACGTGAGACATAGCAAGAATTAAATAATTCTTTTACATCCTTTTTGCATTGTAATGTAGTTTGGCTTCTGGCTTGCTTAAAGCTGTTGCATGTTATGCTTCTTTACAGCATCCTTTGCATGATCATAAGTTATGCTCGGCTTGGTGCATTGTCTTGCATTTTGCCCCTGCCCTCGGGCGCATATCTTTATCTTTAGCTTATATGCTTTGTCTAAGTCTTCGGCCTTGTCAAAAATGGGTCGTCTCTGGGCTTTGACACTCACTCTCGTCATTGTTATGACTTTCGAGTTCTGTCAAAGAGAGGCAACTGTAGACACCCCATTTTTGATCGTCCTCAAGACTTCGACGTCACCGTTTGAACACTAGGTGATCATCCATGCTCGTGTTCGTTTTGAGTTCTCGGAGGTCTTGGCTATGCGCCCAACCTCAAGATCTCTCAACTCATCTGTTTTGTGCTTGGTCATGGACCAAACACTTGTGTTTTTGCTTCTAAGGGCAGGGAATGGCTTGTTCGCCATCCTCACACCTCACCGGCCTTGGCTTGAGGCCACCGGCCCTGTTTTCTTGCTACTGGCCAAAAGTGTTTCCCGGTCGGCAATGGTTTTGGTCAGCCGGCCATTTTTGTTGGTCAATCGACCACATTTTCCAGCCGACCCCTTTCCATCTGCTTTTGGCAGATATTTTATGCCAACTGTCACAGCTGACATCCACATTACACCCCCTCCATACACGTGTATGGAGGGATTTACACCTTGTGTTAGCTTCTCTTAGAAGCTTAGGAAGTGGATTTCTATAAGAGGGGAGGCCCTCCTCCCTTATCAGAGGTTCTAAAAATTAGGGTTAGAGAGTTGTATCTATCTATCTCTATATCTCCCTCTCTTCACTCATTTGTGTGTGCATTTGTGGCCTAAAGTGACTTTTGTTCACACTATTGCATACAAACACCTAGTGTTACACCATCCTTGGTTGCTGAGGCTCTAAGGAGTTGTTTTCAGAGTTCTTGGGCTGGTTTTGATCTAAGGAAGGTGCTGGAGTGGTGTTCTTGAAGAGGTTCTTCAAGGGTAAGAAACTACCCCCTTTATTCCCCATTTTTGCACAACCTTTTAGTCTATCTTGCATCTGTTTTTAAGCTTAACTTATAACTGATAAAAGTTCTGTTTTTAAGTGTTTAAAATAGTTGTTTAAGATCTCTTTGGTGTTTGGGGTTGTTTACCCCCTCTTAGGCCTTGTTTGGCCTCTTTTTGTGCCCTTCTTTGTGAGCTCCGGGACCACCTTGTATTGGCCTTCTCACCACTGAAATCCAGAGGGATTTTAGTGGTGGAGATGGTGTTTTGAGGTCCTAAGAAGGAGAGGGCCATCCCCTCTCCTTTTTGTCTTCAATACTTGTCATATTTGCCTCATATGTGAGCACCTTTTTTAAGTTCATGTTGGCCATGTATTAGCTGGTATTTGTGGTTTTTTTTCCATGGTATACCTCTGTTTTAAGTTGGTTTATACATGCCATGTATGCTTCATGCACTTGCCTTGTAATCCCATGATTTGGCCTTAACATGCGTCATGTTGTAACATGTGTTTTTAGCATGAATTTGGCTCAACTCCATGAAGCTTCTAGCTTTGTTTTAGCATGCTAGAGGTCTATTTTTAGTTGTTTTGGTCGTCCATGACTTGCTTTGTATAGCTACCATGCAAACTAGCTTATAGGCTTCGGGTGTTGGATCCTCTACCATGCTTAATTTGGATCATTTCAGTGGTTTGGCATCACTTAGAATGTCATTTCAGTCCATATAGTATGGTTGAATACTTGCATTTATCACCTATTCCATGCCTTGGATAGTTTGTGTTTTATGCCTCATGAATATGTCATTGTGTATGCCATCATGCTTAGGTATTTAAGATGACATCTAAGTGGGTTTTTTGGGCTCATTTTCACATGTCATAACTCTGTTTTGGGTCGCTTAAATCATGCCATGTTCAGTTGTATTAGGTGTAGTGTAACACCTCTTTGATGGCCTTGCATGCTTCATGTTTTTGCCCCTTTGTTTTGGCTTGTTTGGGCCTTGGTCATTGCATGTTTTAGGCTTATTTTGCCATGATTTAGAACTGTTTTGGGTTATGCTTGCCATATGCTCTTTGTTTTGTGTAGCATTGGTTCAATTCCCTTGTCTAGTTTTAAGCCTTAAGCCTTAATCATGCATGCTTGGCTTGTTTATGTGATTTGGCATCACTCTTAGCACCATTTCAGAGCATGCAATGTTGTCACATTTGCATGCTTTCCATTCCTTTTAAGTGTTCTTAAAATTTGTCCTTTTATGCTTAAGTGTTAGGCCAATTGGCATGCATGTTTGTATGTACTTTTGTCCTCATTTCCATAGCATTTTGGCCACTGTTTTGGACCTATTAGAGAGCTGTCCATCTTGGTGTAAGTCCATCCTTTGCATGTTGTTGCATGCTCGCCTTGTGTGTTGTTGCATACTCAGCTCATTGCATGTCATTGCATGCTTAAGTTGCATCTTGCATCCTTGTTAGCTTGCATTTTGCAATATGTTTGATATGTTCTTATATGTTTGCATGTTTGCATGTTTGTTCACATGCTCATGTTGCATTGGTTTGCTTGCATGTTTAGGTTGCATAGCATTGTGCATGTTGGCATCCCTTGCCTCTTGATCAATTATGATGGAGGTTAGGATCATTTGTATCTTTGCGTGCATTTCATTTGACATTGAAGTTGCACACTTGGCCTCTTGGGCCATCATGCATTGAAATGCGTGATTGATGGCCCGAGGGTCGGGAGCCACACTCCCTTGAGTTCATAACATGATAGGGAGGGTGGTCGTGCATACATTGCTTTGAAAATGCATTGCCATGCCTTGTCTGTCCTCTGCTGCGGCAAAACAGGGTTCTGCAGGAAGAGATGGCCGGTCGGCCATCTTCACTGCCGGCCGGCCACACATTCATGGCCGAGAGCCAAATTTATGGCCAATGACCAGTTTCTCACGGCCGGTGACCTCCTCTCTTGGTCGGTGACCTCCCACAACTCTCAGGGAGTGGTTCAGAAGCATCCTTGAGACTTGCAAAGTGTTCAGAGGTGCAAAACAATGTAAACAAAGGCAGCATGAGTATGGTGATGGATTTCCGAGCGGAGTCGAGCATGCGTGCATTCCTCCCTTTTCCCGAAGCTGCTTTACTATTTTCAGGAGCTTAATTAATCTGTTTAATTAGTTAAGTGGCCTTGTAATAATTAGTTAGCTTGTTAGTTAGTTAATTTGTACTATTCTTTCGGCCCCTCCCTCGAGAGGGTGTAATTGTGTAATAAGCGTGCGTGTGTGTGATGCACGTCTTCCAACCCCACGTCTTTCTCCCTTTTACTTACCTGCTTATGGTGGTTAGTTTTAGGGCATATTTGATTTAGCATACCTTATGCTATGCATGTTTGCATTCATTCATTTGTATTGCATGCACCGGGCTCGGCGCATCATACTAATTGCATAATACTTCAATTCCAACTTGAATACGTGTATCGAGTTGTCGCATTTCACATGCCATTCTTAGGATTAGCCGAGCCTATTCTAGTTGCATTTTGCTTGCGATGCATTAGCCATTTAAACATGAACTAGGATCATGCATGATTCCTAACTAGTTTCTTGTTTTGGCTCGGAGTACTAGGTAAGCTTTTTATGCTTTAGCATCTTGCATGAGTGTGAGTGTTGCCATGATAGCATGCTTACCATGAGGCTATGTGCTTATGTGATATAACTGCCTGAATGCCTGTGGGTGAAGGTTGGATTGCTTGAATTGGAATAATTCATCGAAATCCATGTTTTAGCCTACTTGCGAGTAGCAAAATTCAAAACCATTTTCAAACAAACGAATATGCGATGCTTTGTTCCAAATTAGGCGATCTAGTCTATACTTGTGTGTTGTGCGCATCACCTAGTAATTCTAGCTAATTAACCGGAATGAGAGCACATAATGTTTTCAAAACTAGATATCATGGTTAGTAGAGGCCGATCTTTGATCGGGCGAGCGGGGGTGCTCATAGTTGACCTTCCCCAATCGTACCCAAGTTCCCGAGCCGAGGCAACTTTGGTGATGACGGACACGTGGCCTTAGGCAACGAGTCAGGGTTTCCTAAATTTCCCCAAAACAAAATATTTAGGTGGCGACTCTGTATCTGGCAAAGTAGTCCATGTTTGGTACTTCTTTCTAAAAAATCTATTTTTCAAAACGATTTGCCGGATTTGGACTCTTTGGTGATTTATCGGTCTTGCATTGCACTTTGCAAGATTAGATTCAGAATCGTGACATTTGAGTCCGAACTGTAGTGAGCCCAAACGAACAAAACGGGATCCCTCCCGGGACGTTCGGGGACGTCTACACCCCTGGCTCAATTTGACTAAGATGAGTTACAGCATGACTTGACAGCCTGACATACAGTTGATTGGCCTCACGCACTGTGTATTCTACTTTCCTTTCCGATTCAAACGCCAGTTTCGACATGATCAAACTCGCCCAGAGGAGGGGGTAGAATACCCAACTTCATTCTTGATTCGTCCTTCACACTTAACTTGGTACCTTACTTCTTGGAGGATGAGAGAGCTTTTGGCCCCTGTCCCTAGTTTCAATTATGCCCTTTCTGGCGAGTGTTTGGCTTGGCTCGAGGATGAGGCATAAGCCGGGCCCACTTTGGCTTCAGAAGCTTCCACAAGTACGAGCAGAGCATGCAGGAACACCTGACTCGCGTATGCCCCTATTTTATTGCTTTGACCTTTCTTTTCAAGTTTTATGATGTAAAAGCAACTTTAATTTGTATCAGAGAGTTAAATAATGTATTTGTGTTGAAATCAATGAAATTAAAGTTGTGAGCACTAAAAAATTTTCTTTTGATCCCAAAAATGGTCTAAGTTGTAAAAGATAAAATTTTGAACAAAATCAACTTTTATTAAAACTTTTCAAAACCATTTTCAAAAATGATCACAACTTGACACGCACAAAATCGATCCTCAGGATGTACAACCCCAAATTGGCAAATCATAACTGCCCCGGATGGCATACCAAGACTGCTCTATATTGTAACCAGCTTTTCTTCCCAAAATAAATATCACAACTAAACTAATAAATGATGAACAGAGATGACCTGATCAGAAAAACAGACAGGATAGTTGAGTTCAAGTCAAGTTTTCTAAATTCGCTAGCAGAGTAGCCAGAAACTTTAGCTCGACTTTTCGTGCTCCTTTCGGATATGACTAGCCCTACAGTTCAGACTCTCGTGGTTTTGAATCTAATCTCACAAGAGCAATGTGAAATAGATAAACACCAAAGAGTCTAAATCCGACAAATCTTTTGGAAAATCGATTTTGAATCAAAATGCCAAAAATGGGCTGCTTTGCCAAATACAAAGTTGCCACCTAAATATTTTTGGAAAATTTAGAAAACCCATGACTCGTGCCAAAGGCCACATGTCCATTATCACCAAAGTGTCTCAGGTCAGGAACATAGGTACGAGAGGGAAAAGTCATGAATTAAGCACCCCACTCGCCCAATCAAAAATCTCCCTCCACTAATCATGATGTGAATCTTATTTACGTTATATGCTCTTGTTCCGGTTTATTAGACTGGCATTACTATGTGACGCACACACAAATATAGACTAATTTGCAAAAATTGGAACACTTTGATTCATGTTTGTTTTTGAAAATTGTTTCGAATATGTACCACTTGAAAAAGTGATTGCATATGCACATTACTCAAATTATCCCAATTCAAGCAATTAGCCTTCATTCACAAGCATTCAAGCAATTTATCAATTAAGCACTTATCTTCATGGCAAGCATGTTAGACATGGCAACAATCACACTCATGCAATATGCTAAAGCACAAAAATGCTCACCTAGTACTCCGAGATGAGCCAAAAGAAACAAAAGAGTTAGAAAACATGCATGCTCCTAACTAATGCAACATGACTAATGCAACACATACGAGATGTAATTAATAAGCTCGGCTACTAATTATGTCATGCGAGTCAATTTGATAGCATGTGGTTTAAGCACCTTTTCAAAGAAGTATTTAAATGATAATGCATTGTTAGAATGATGAACCGAGCCTTGGTGCATGCAAGACAAATGGATGCAAACATGAGAAATGCTAAAAGAAACATAATGTTCTAACTATCATAAGCAAGCAAATAAAAGGAAGAAAGACATGGGGTTGGAAGACATACACATTATTACAAGTTTGCCCTCGCGTAGGAGGGTCCGAATGAACAGACTAGCTAAGCTAATTACTTAATTAACTAACTATTATAAACCCAATGAAATAAACTAACTATGCTACAACACCATAAGTAATTAACTATTCTAGCTAATTATTACAAATTGGAACTAACTAACTAATTACACTAATTAATAAATTACAAATTAACAACATGAATACAACCAAAAGAAATAGCTAAGTTTAGTAATTAACTACTCTAACTAATCAACCCCGAGAAGTGAGGAATGCTTATGCATGCACGTGGATTTCCACCCGAAAAAGCCCACTGTTTTGCTGCAAGAATACCTCTGTTCCACAGTTGAAAAATTGCACTGTTTTCTACCTCAACCTCTGCTCTGTTCTACAGGAAAAAGGACACTGCCTGCCTTGAAAAAGTGACCGGCAACCCAAAAGTAGTGGCCGGCAGACCACTAATAGTGGGTTGCCATACAGAAAAAGTGGCCTACCAGCCACTGATTTTGGTTCTCTCCTGCAGCAACATAGAACAAACAGAGCACAAACCAGAGTATTCTCAGGGGATGTTTTTCCACCCTGCCTCTCCTCAACATTAAACAGGTCAAATGAAGGGTGGGCTCATTTTGCAAATCATCAATTGACGCAATTTCATTGCATGATGAATTATGAATCAAGGGACATAATTTCAATAAATGCATAACAAAAGAACAACAAAACCTCCTCCCTATCATGGATTGATCAAGGGAAGTGGTTGACCTTGGAAACTTGAACCATTTCATCACTTAACAAGTATGAAATGACTCAAGTCTCCGTGTGTTCAATTAACATCCGATTGAATACCAAATTAGCTTATTATCTTGCATCACTTTTAGTCCCAATTTTATTACTTTATTTTAATTACCATCCATTCATTAGTTCATTTAAGTCCAAAAATGAAGATTAAGTCCTCTAATGGAAAAAAGTACCAAACCGAGAGTTGTTTTAGGCATGAGAGAGATGTCATGCCGTTGGTAATGAACCCCTAAAGGGATTAAACCATTAAGCACAACAACCTCAATCTCAAGCTTAAAGTAATAATCGGTTTTAAACCACGCTTAAAGCAAATGAAAAAAAAATCAAGAAATGGGGGAGGTTACAGAGATGATTAGAGATGATCACAAGCATGGAAAACAAGAAATAAATACTATCAACTCAAATAGGTTGGTGTTTAATGCCTAAAACACGAAACCTATGAGGACCATTACACTACAAGCATACTATACAAAGCATGAATGAAGCTAGCACATAAAAATAGTCCTAAAACAGCCCAACAAAGTGCTGGAATTAAGATAAAAATAGCTAAAACAATAAGCTAAAATATGGAGCAAGTTAAGCTAGTAAGCAAGCACAAGGAGGGGAGGCTACCCCCTTCATTTTTTAGACTTCAAAACATGATTTTTGCCTCTGAAAATCAGTGGTAAAAAGCTCAAAAAAAAGATAATGAGAAGGTGGGAAACACAAGGGCAAAGGCCTTAGAAGCAAGGTTCAAAGAAGGGTTATCAATCCCTTTACCTTTAATGGCCTTAAATCACAAGTTTTAGCCCAAAAATACAGGTAATAAGCAGCTAAAAATCAACAACAAATGGTAGAAAACAAGTAGTGTAAAGATTGTACAAAAAGCACTAGAATGTATACCTCTTGAAGAGAAATGAAACCTTGAGTTACAAACCGCCAATTTCACACACTCAAGTGCCTTAAGAGCTAAAATTCATGCCCAAATCACCTCAGCAAGGAACTCTCTAGGTTTGGTTTAGAGTGTTTGAGCAAAGGCTTTGTAAGTTGCAAGAAAGAGAGAGAATTGTAGAGAGAGAATTTTGTTCTTCCAAAAATATTTTCTCACTCCTAAATTTTTCCAAACTTGAAAGCAAGAGGGGAGGTCATCTATATATAGAAAACCATATGTCTATCTCGAAAATATCTGTATACATACAGCTGGAATGGTGCATGCACATTGGGGGACAGCTGGCAGAAAATATCTAAGTTTTTACATTAGTGGCTGGCAAGCCACACTAGTGGGCGGCAGGTCACTAGAGGCACAGGCCTGAAAAACCACTACTTTGGTCCAAAACAAGGTACAAGGCTTCAAGGTTCAAAACTGAGGTTTCCTACTGAGGAAGGCAAGCATTCGGTAAGCGTACACATTCATCATTAAGTGATCAATCGATGGCGCCCAAGTCTTAAGGGCCGTCAAAAATGGGGTTTCTACAATGACTTACTCCTGAAATGCATAGGCAATAAGGACGTAGTGAAGGTTATGGCAGAAGTTCATGAAGGTATCTGTTGGGTACACCATGTTAGAAGGAAGATGAAATTGTTGATCAGGAGATATAGCTACAATTGGCCCACCATCCTTACTGATTGTATAAGGCATGCTCAAGGTTGCCAAGCTTGTCAAATTCATGTGCAAGTATAACATACTCCTGCCTGTAGAATGAAGACTGTAGTAAATCCTTGGACTTTCAAAGGGTGGTCAATGGATTTAATTGATAAGATATTTTCTCCGTCTTCTAACTGCCATTGCTTCATTGTGGTTGTAACAGATTACTTCACAAAATGGGCTGAGGAAATCCCAATGAAAGTTGGTATATGAAGTTTTCGGGGGGTACCCAAGTGCGCCCAATAGTTTAGACTCTCGATTCCTGATCTAGTCTCACAAGTGCAATGTGAAACGTAAATGAAAGTCCACATCCAACAACCCTTATAGAAAATTTATTTTATTGCAAAACCTTTTCCAAAACTAGACTGCATTATCAGATATCCGAGTCCCCGCTTAATCTTTTGGGAAAACAAGGAAATCCATGATTCGTGCCAAATGCCAGTGTCTGTCATAACTAAATTGTCTCGGTTTAGGAACTTAGGTATGAAGGAGGAAAGTCATGGATTAAGCACCCTCACTCACCCGATCAACAGATTGGCCTTTACTAAGTTATGATATGAGTTTTATAGCCACCATATGCTTATGTTCCAGTTATTTTAATAATGCTAACATCACTATGTGAAGCAAGTGAGTATGGATTGTGTTACTCATTTTGGTCATGCTTTGATTTTTTGCATGTTGAAAGCATGCAGCCATATGGCAAGATGTTAGACATAGTAGTAATGACACATACAACTGGGATGCTAAAACTATAAATGCTCACCTAGTATTCATCCATAGTAAGCCAAATATAATGTGCTATATATATATATGATCCTATATGCAAATAGCTAATGCAATGCATACAAAAAATATAACTAAAGATCCAACTACTAATATATCAAATGTGAATCATCTCAACGCATGAGTTAGCACACATGATCACATTTCAAATAATAAATCCCACAAATGCAGATAAGCCGAATCCGGATACATGGAAAGTGGATGCAAGGCATGGATATGACAAATAAAACATGATGTAACAGACATGGGCAACATAGAAATAAAACACATAGAAAGATGTGGGATTGGAAGTTATTACAACAATAAATGAATAAAAGATGTGGGGTTGAAAATTATTATAACAATGAATGAATTGAATAAGAAAACGTGGGATTGAGAATTATTACAACAATGAATTGATTCAACTCAATTTGAGCTGAATCTAACAAATCATTACAAAATATAAAGCAAAGTATAATACAATAGCCACAACTACCTAGGAGATCACCCTTCACAAACTGCCATGTTCTGCATGGAGAAAGGTTAGCCAGCCGGATGAAAGATTTGCTGGCCATATTCAGTGTGTTTGGTTTGAGTTTTTTGGATCAAGTTTTTTGTTTTTCATATTTTTTTTTTAGTGAATATTTTTAAAATTTTAAGCATTTTTTTTTTTACTTTTTTAAATGCACCTTACTTAGATGTATCTGAAAAATAAAAAATTTGTAAAAAAATTTTAAAAAAAAATTAATAAATACATAAAAATACGAAAAATATATTGAATTCTCGTATATTTTTTGTATTTTTGGTATTTAGTGAATTTTTAAAAGATTTTTTTCACAAAAATTATACTTTTGTGTGTATTTATGTTAGGTGTGTCTAAAAATTAAAAAAATGCCTAAAATATCAAAAAATTCAGTAAAAAAAAAATACGGAAAACAAGAAAGTACAATTTTATGAAAAGTGTTTTTGAAAAACCAAAAACAAGCAAGTTGATTGTTTTCCTGGCTGGTCGAATAAAAGATCCGAGGAAACTTTGTTTTGTGCAGTAGAACCAAAACAAAGTAACAAGACACCTTCTAAAGGGTGCTCATCCTTGCTACCACTTTCTCTTACAGAGATACTCAAGGAGGAGCTAGATAGGCTTCAACCCTCAATTAACAACACAAGAAGCTATATGCAACAAGATATATACGACAGTTTATCAAACGAAATAGAAATTGAGGTTGAAAGAAATCAAACCCAAGAAATAAACAGAAATCTATTCATCTCTTTGTCGATAAGGGTAAATTAATAGCCAAATCCGTGCAATTATTTGGAGAAAGTTGTAATGCCATGAATTAAATGCAATATACCATCCAAAACGATAAGTAAATAACATACTGAATCAGAGTATAATGTACTTCTATCACATAAGCTTCGGTTGTACAAAAGGGTGACACATGCGATACACATTCATAAATAATTCATCCTGAATCTACAATATGTGTCACTAAGCAATAAAAGAAATAAAAGTTAAATTGATAATCATATGCCCTAAAGGCTTACATCTTTCCAAGTCTTGGCTTGGGTACATCAAAGTTAGTCTTAAGCTCAATATAAAGAAAGCCCTAGGTTTGTACAAAATGAATACAAAAGAACAGAATTGAGCCTTCAGCTACACAGTCCTCCCAAGCTACGTCTTTGGTAGAGGCATATCACCAGCACCTGAAAATAGTTTTTCCCAAAATGGGTGAGCCAAAGCCCAGTAGAAATAATCTAACAAAATATATGAATCTTAACAAAGATATAAGGGTGAAATGCACTCACAATGCCTCATGATTAAAATCATATATAACTCTTTTGCAAAATCATACTATGTCTAACTTATATCTCGATCAATTTTATCTCAATTCATAAGTCATTCCCATTTTATTCAGACAACCAAACTGAGGATACAACTCAATGGGTCTCTAACCAATACAGTCATCACACAAACACTTCTATTTGCCACTTTACAGATATTTCATCCGCGGGAATCGGCACCCATGTATACTCGTGGTTTTTGGGACTTTCACCCAGGACACTCCGCCCAACTTAACTCAATGGAGTACATATCCTTTCTTCTCCCAAACATGGAGTACGCCCCCTTTCTCCTCTCAAACATCATATATTTACAATGTATTAAAGATGTAGCAACCTTCAATGCAATTAGATGAGAAAATTAGTTTCAATTCTCCTAGTTCTCATGTAATTTCTATAACAATCATAACTATCTTCCATCGATAGCCCAAACAGATATTTCTAAACTAATATACAATCCCCAAGACAGATAAACCATTCAAATTTTTATAGGTGAGTGATAATACATATCCAACTCCACCATTTATATAAATATCCATCCAATTTCACATTTCCAATACCAATTCCATTTATTTAAACAAAATAAATATTTGAGACATTTTAGGGCAAACTCCATTTTCTTCCAAAATCCAACCCAAGTGACAAAATCAACAATTTATTTGTAACACAGCCTCATATTCACTCCCATAAGCATTTTCAATACATTAATTCGTAAACCCCTCTTCTGATTTTAAACCAAAACCTTAGGTTTATTCAAAATCCCCCAAAACCACAATATTGTTTATGAAAAACAAATAGCTAAGTTAAGAATCATAGAAGAGTATTGAAAATCCCTACCTCAAAGCTAAAAGATGAGCAAAGCAAGGAAGAAACTCGAATGAAGCCTAAACCCAACTCTATTCGGATGAAAACGTAACCCTTGAGATGTTCTATCTTTTTAACAAAGGCACAAGGGTAGAGAAACCACTAAATCTAGTTGAAAATGTAGAGAGAGAGGGAGTTTTAGAGAGAGAAGCTTTAGATCTAGGGTTTTGAAATGGGTCAGGTCTAAACAAGAATCGCTATAATCTCCTCATTAAGGAATTTTGTCCCCGAAATTTCAAATCAAGTTTTAAAACTATGTTTAAACCAGTTACAATACTGATAATTAATCAATTCCATTACCATGATCCATTCTCCGATCATCCATTCTCATCAACTCGATACACAAGTTCCAACATTGAAAGTACAATTCACATTTTCCAAAACATATACAACGTTTATATTAAATTCGTGTTTCAAAAACATATACAACATATATAGTGTTTCCATAATTTCAAAACATATACAATGTTTTCATATTTCATTAACGTCACATAATCTCAACACATACTCAAACATTAACAAATAAGTCTGGATACTTCTCAAGAACTTCCAACTCATGTTCCCAAGTTGCCTCCCCAACTCCATGATGTCTCCATAACACTTTAACTAAGGGAATTGTCTTGCCTCGCAAGACTTGGTCTCGAGTATCCATGACTTTAACCGGTCTCTTCTCATACGAGGCATCCTCATCTACCTCTATGTCAGCCCAATCCAACACGTGTGATGGATCCGGCTCATACTTTCAAAGCATACAAATATGGACCACATCATGAACCCCAAGAAGCTGTGGTACCAAGGCTAACGATAGGCTACCTCTCCAATCCGCTCAAGGATCTCAAAAGGCGCAATAAATCTAGAGGACAACTTCCCACTCTTTCTAAATCTCATCAAAACTCTGTTTAGGTGATATCTTCAAGAAGACATGATCTCCCACCTCAAAAGACAAAGGTCTCCTCCTATAGTCGGTATAACTTTTCTGGAAACTCTGGGCCGTAACCAACCTCTTACGAATAAGTACAACTTTCTCTGTCGTTTTCCAAACTAACATTGGGCCCAACATTGGTGCATCACCCACCTCGGCCCAACATACAGGAGATCTACACGGTTGGCCATACCAGGCCTCAAACGGTGCCATGCCAATAGTTGACTGGAAACTATTGTTATAGGCAAACTCCACTAAGGGCAAGTGCCTCTCCCACAACCCCTTAAAGTCAAGAACACAACCCTGAAGCATATCCTCAAGGATCTGAATAGTACGCTCGGACTGCCCATCAGTCTAGGGATGATACACAGTGCTAAAAGTCAATCTCGTGCTCAAGGCACTCTATAGGCTCTGCCATAACCGAGCCGTGAAACGCGGATCTCTATTCAAAACAATCATTATAAGGACCCCGTGCAACCTCACTATGCCCCTAATATAAAGATTTACAAGATAATCTACCGAGCCACTCACGTGCTAAGGTATGAAGTATGCCGACTTGGTCAACCAGTCAACTACCACCCAAATCGCATCACTACCCCGTTGAGTCCGAGGAAGACCCACAAAAAACTCCATCATGACATGCTCCCACTTCCACTCGGCTATAGGCAAGGGTTGCAACAAACCCGTTGGCCTCTGATGTTCGGTATTTATTTGTTGACAAGTAAGGCATCTTAATACAAACACAGACATATCCTTCTTCATTCCCCTCCACCAAAACTGGCAACTAAGGTTGTGATACATCTTTGTGCCTCCTGGATGCACCGCAGGACGTGAATGGTGAAACTCTTGGAATACTTCCTCTCGACAGGACTCTGACATGAAAAGACGGTCACGGTATCTAACACTCGAGTCAGGATACACATTCAAGCCTTTCTCTACCTTTCCACTAGAGATTTTTTCCCGAAGGGTTTCTACCTCAAGATCACTGTTCTGAGCTTCTATCAGTCGATTCACAAGTGTAGGTTGTGCAGCTGCTGAAAACAAGGTTGCAAACTCAACAGACTCACTAGAATGCAAGTTAAACTCACCAATAGCACCTAACATCTCCTATTCCTGGATGACAACACTAGCCACTCTACCAATAGCTTTCCTACTCAACGCATCGACCATAACATTGGCCTTTTTCTGGATGAAAATGTAACTAAAAATCATAATCTTCTATAAACTCTATCCACCTTCTCTGCCTCAGATTCAAGTCCTTCTGTGTAAACAGATATTTCAGACTCTGTGTTCAGAAAGTACTACAAACTTCTCACCATGCAAATAATGCCTCCAAATCTTCAAGAAAAAGATCACTGCCACTAACTCTAGGTCATGATTAGGATAGTTCCTCTGATGTGTTTTCAACTGTCGCGAGCCATAAGCTACTACCTTCCCCTCTTGCATCAACACACAACCCAAACCTTTCCTTGAAGAATCACAATACACTGAATAGTCCAAACCCCTTTCTGGAATAATCAATACTGGAGCAGTGGTAAGCCTAACCTTAAGCTCTTGAAAGGACTTCTCATAAGTCTCGTTCCACACGAACTTAATGCCTTTCCTTGTCAGTCTAGTTAATGGTGAAGCTAATCTAGGGAAATCTTTCACAAATCGACGGTAATACCCTGCCAACCCTAAGAAACTACGGATCTCAAAAACATTCTTAGGTTGTTTCCAATCTTGCACTGCCTCTATCTTAGAGGAGTCTACAATTACCCCTTCCCTGGAACTTTACTTCTCTCAACCAAAATTCACATTTCCCAAACTTGGCATAAAGTTTGTGGGCTCTAAGTAACTCAAGTACTACCCATAAGTGTTCTTCGTGTTCCTCTTCAGATGGTGAGTAAATCAAGATGTCATCAACAAAGACGACCACAAAACAGTCTAGGAACTCACTAAAGATCCAATTCATCAAATCCATGAACACAGCTGGTGCATTGGTTAGCCGAAAGGGCATCGCTAGAAACTCGTAATGGCCATACCAAATACGGAAGTACTACCCATAAGTGTTCTTCGTGTTCCTCTTCAGATGGTGAGTAAATCAAGATGTCATCAACAAAGACGACCACAAAACAGTCTAGGAACTCACTAAAGATCCAATTCATCAAATCCATGAACACGGCTGGTGCATTGGTTAGCCGAAAGGGCATCGCTAGAAACTCGTAATGGCCATACCACATACGGAATGTCATCTTCTGGATATCCTCCTCCCTTACTCTCAACTAGTGATAACCCGATCTCAAGTCTATCTTAGAAAAGCAACAAGACCCCTTCAACTAATCAAACAAATCATCTATACGAGGCATCGAGTACTTGTTCTTAACAGTTACCTAATTCAACTTCCTATAATCAATACACAATCGCAAAGTGCCATCCTTCTTCTTGCCAAAAAGAGCCGGTGCTCCCTAAGGCGAAGTACTAGGGCGGATAAAACCCTTATCTAGCAACTCTTGGAGTTGAATCTTCAACTCAGCAGGTGCGAATCTATATGGTGCCATAGAAATTAGTGCTGCACCAGGCACTAAATCCAAAATCCAACCCAAATGACAAAATCAACAATTTATTTGTAACACAACCTCATATTTACTCCCATAACCATTTTCAATACATCCATTTGTATACCCCTCTTTCAATTTTAAACCAAAACCCTAGGTTTAATTAAAATCCTCCAAAACCATAGTATTGTTTATGAAAAACAAATAGCTAAGTTAAGAATCATAGAATAGTGTTGAAAATCCCTACCTCAAAGCTGGAAGGTGAGCAAAGCAAGGAAAAAACTCGAATGAAGCCGAAACCCAACTCTATTCAGATGAAAATGTATCCCTTGAGATGTTCTATTTTTTTAACAAAGGTATATGGGTAGAGAAACCACTAAATCTAGGTGAAAATGTAGAGAGAGAGGGAATTTTAGAGAGAGAAGCTCTAGATCTAGGGTTTTGAAATGTTTTAGAGAGAGAGAGAGAGAGATGAAGAAGTGGGATGAAATGGCCTGATTACGAACTGATATACGCACAACCCACTTGAGTGCAAGCAGTGATGCTCGAGAGTCCAGACATAACAAGTTGTTCCACTCGAGCGCAAGAAGTGACGCTCGAGCGTAGAATATACACTTCCCGTAGTTTTGCAAACAAAAGGCCAACGCTCGAGCGCAAAAAGGGCCGCTTGAGCCGAGACCGCTCGAGTGCAAAAAGCACTGCTCAACCGTAGAATACACTCTCCCAGTAGTTTTGCAGACCTGTAAAAGTACTGAGAATTCATAAAGCCCGCTCAAGCGCAAGAAGTGACGTTGAAGTGGAGTAGTAAAATTTTGGACAACAAAAGTTTGAAAACCAAGCAACCAACCTGTTCCAAACACAATCACTACACTCTAATAGCCAAATTCAAGGACATATAACGGAAGTAAGACGTGAACAACAATACGAAACCATGAAGCCTTAGTCCAGAATACAAAATGGGTCGGGTCTAAACCAGAATTGCTATAAGAGTAGATTGCCACCATTTCTTGGTGGAAGCCTTACTTTGAAAGTAAGAGATTCATCAAAGGTTACTCAAGCATGTAAGCAGAAAAAGATGCATCTTTATTCATCTTTGGGACAACAGTCATTACATTGAGTTTAAACATACCCCTCCAAAATATAACCCTTACCCACATACACTCCGCTCTTGGTCAAAATGACCTTGTCAGACTCAAAGACCATGCGAAAACCATGTTTACTGAGAAGAGACCTCGAGACAAGATTCTTACAAATGTCCGAACAATATAGAACTTCGTTCAAGGTCAGCTCCTTTCCTAAGGTCAGCTTCAGGACCACCTTTCCTTTCCCCTCAACAATTGAGGTGGCAAAATTCCCTATAAACAATTTCCCACTGTTTGTAACTGACTCTAAAGTTGTAAACAACTTCTTCTCGAAGCAGATGTGGCGTGTAGCCCCAATATCAATCCACCATTCTCTTGGGTTTAAACCCACCAAATTCACCTCAGAGTGTAACGCCCCGAAAATTGGGCAGGGTATATCTATTTATGCAACAAAATCCACCTGATAAACAAACACACATATATATATATAGCTAACTATTCCATACATCCATTTCCATTAAATCCCAAATGCCAAATACATGTTGTTCACATCTCAATGCCCCAGTTCCAATCCCAAGCATGCATTTTACAACAAGTATGAAATGGAAGCCAAACAGATAATAAGTGCCCTACAGGCTTACAAATTTATCCAAGAACATTCTTGGTTATATAAAATGGAGTTTCAACTCAATGCAAATACAGCCATGGGCTTACATTCAACAAATAACAATAAAACAAAAATGGAGCCTCAGCTCCGAGTCCTCCCAAGTCAGTGCCTTGGCAGAGACATATCACCTGTACCTGAAATGGTTTCCCTTATAGGGTGAGCCACATCCCAGTAGAGATATACTACATAACATATGGACCATGATAAGACTAAAGAGGAGTATGCTCATGTCATGCTCATGATAAAACTGTTTATCTCTCTTTTTATAAAGAATGCAATGCTAAGATGCAACAACAGATATAAAACCATTTCCATTTTAAACCATATATGTTACATGAATACAAGCTTTGTGAATCTCTAGATGAGTGTCAGCAAGTAGGCCCTAATGCACTACCACTGTCATTTTTACCAGTAAACTGGAAGGCTCGACACCTAACCAGATTCACCAAGTATTCATCTTTTCGCAAACAGATACATTTACAAACATTTCTAAAAAACAGATACATTTCCAATGAAAAAATGTAATGCAATGTGTAATGCAAGAAATGAGAAATATGGTTCGATTTACCAAAGTCTCATGCCTTTCTACAACAATCATGGCTATCCTCCACCGATAGCCCAAAACAGATATTTCAAAAATTAAATTCCAAAAATTCTGATAAATACAATCTATTCCACATCTTATTAAATATAAAGAACTACTCTAGTTTTTATCACAATCACGTCTGGTAACCTCTCAAGGTCCATTTCTAACCGTGTCGGTTTTATTCCAACAGATACATTAAGCAAAATAATACTGTTAATGTCCAAGAAAACATCATTTTCTTTCCAAACTCATTCTCTAAGGATTATTCAACTATGAAATCCTATTTTGACCATAAATATTCACAACTCTTTTATGGTAATTAAATAATAATAATAAAACCACAACACTATTGCATGGTTACTAACGAGTGACAATTCAATCAATTGGGTCCAAAATGAATGGAGTTTAATAATTTAAAATAAATCCCCAACTGAGATTAAAGTATAAATTCAATTTGATTCAACTCGTTACACAGAGACAACGGCAGACAAGTGCATGTCATTCTCATCATGGGAGTGATCTTGCATATCTGCCATGTGAGCACGAGGTTTGGTCTTGTATGGTTTCTTCTGCTTGCGGCAGTCACTAGCCCGATGCCTTCGCTACCACAGTTGTAACACTTCTCCAAGAACCGATAACCAAGTTCATGTGGTTTGTATGCCAATTTCTTTGCAAAACTACCCCTTGGCCCCAGCTTTAAGCCCTTGTTCACAGGGGGCTTCTTCCTCACCCCAGAAGATTTTCCATGCTCAATGACATTGGCTCTCACAGAGGAGGTACTCCCTCCTTTCTCTCTATTATCCTCCTTAATTCAGAGTCGGACAATCCGGTCTTCAACTGACATTTCCTTGTGCTTGTGCTTCAAGTAGTTTTTGAAGTCTTTCCAACCATTAGGAAGCTTCTCAATAATCATAGCAACTTGAAATGACTCGTTCAAAGGCATCCCCTCAGCATGAATTTCATACAAGATCACTTGAAACTCCTGGACTTGGCTTATCATAGTTTTTGAATCTACCATTTTAAAGTCCAGGAACCGACCAACCACAAATTTCTTTGCCCTGGTGTCCTTAGTCTTGTATTTCTTGTCCAGAGATTCCCATAACTCATTTGCTTAGCTCCTGGCACAAAACACACTGTAAAGTGAGTCTGCCAAACTGTTGAACACATAGTTTGAGAAAAGATAGTCTGTCTGCTTTCATATGTCAAGTGCCATGACCTTCTGCCTGTCTGGCTCATTCTCTGCCATGGCTGGAGGATCCTCGCTCAAAAACTTTGTAAGGTACAATGTGGTCAAGTAGAATCGCATCTTTTGCTGCCATCTCTTGAAGTTCACCCCCAGCAAATTTCTCTGGGCACTCATGGTGATTGAGCGGTCCTCCTAGAATAGTCGGAGTACCACCAGGGTTGACCATGGAGGTCACAGCAATAGGGGTTGGCAAGCCAATTGCCCCGAGGTTCAAATCCCCACCAACATTAGTAGTAACAGCAACATCGGTGATACTTGCCATTTCTGAAAATTACAACAGAATATCACTTTCTGTGTTTCCAGAAATTAAACTTAACACTAAAAAATCCCACAGTTGGAAAGTTAATTCAAAACTAATCTCACCATTGAACCTAGAATCGAACATGGTCAAGAATGTTCCCAGGAAGACTAGACGGGTCACATCAGTCCCACTTAAAACCCAGTTAATCTTTTGACAAAACTTTCAAGAGCATATTGACTCCTAGTCCGTGAGAGAATTTTTTAGAATTAAGTTTTCCAATGGATGAACTTGGTTATAACAAACCAAGGTCCAACACTTATAAGCAATTAAAAATTGCTAACCACATTACAAGCAATAAAAAAAAAAATTTGCTACAACAATACAAGCAAATAAAATGCTTTTACATATTGGTACAACCATAACAAAATCTCAAGAAAAACAATTGCTTACATTATATAGCCCAAAAAATTCCTTTCCACGCTTAGGTATTCCTGTAGAGAAAGTTAGCAGAAGAACACAAGAAAATACAAACCAAATAACTTAAACAAAATGTAGATATAATAATTTAATTGAAACCATCTAGTCAACTATTGAATAATAAAATTAATCAATGAATTAAAATGCTAGATAGATTACCAAAACAAAATACAATTTGTAACTTCACAATTAAATTAAAACTTTTAAAATAATATTTGTAACTCCAAAATTAAATTACAGCTTTAAAATAAAATTTGTAACTCTAAATTAAATTACAACTATAAATTTTAAAAAAATTAATAGCCATGAGTTATGAATGAAATTAATTCACAATAAACATTTAAACTTATAACTCCAGATAAATAAATTTAATTCAAAATTTATTTCACCCAATTAAATTACACAATATTCATGTACTAATTATAGCAATTAACATGCAAATAATTCTAGAGATTAAATCATGTAAGAAAACTAAAATCTAGGCCCAAAAAAAAAATCCCATGCCAAAAAATTGCATAATCATGGAAATTCTATTATTAGATCTAGAAGTAAATTATTCTAATCAACTGAACCATAAAACATATCATTGCATAATTTACAATTAAAAAAAAACAAAGGGTAATTAACTAGTATACAAAATAGTGAACAAATCAAAGCATGTATCTAACTAGCATGTATTTAGGTTCCTTTGTTTATTTTTCCATTGTAATTCAAAGCATGCAATAGTAGCTATCACGAAACAGTCAGCAATTATTATTCAAAGATACTAACATAATGGTAGGAATGTATACAGGAGGCATGCAATCAATCATGAATCCAAAACAGTGGCCGTTCATCTTGTAGACACATAACCAGTACAAATAATTTTTTTTTTCTTTCCCCTTTCCCGTTAATAGATATAAGCAGTGTGATATATTAAAATTAAAGATGAATTTCCTTATCATATCGAAACAGTGATCTAGACACAACATGCTAATTAGTCACGGAACCAAAATAAATTAATCTTATACATGAATCTAAGGTATTCTAAATTACTTGATGAATCTAATTGTTCAATTTCATGGGAAATACGTAAATCTATTTTAAGATTGCTGTCGAAATTATGTGATTAACTCAAACAAATAAATTCATATTTTATAATTGAAATCATGTAATACAACATCATGCTAGAAATAACAACTAGAAGAATAGAAACACATAAAAGAAAATAGCAACAGAAGGCAAACTGAAGTCTGTGCTAGGCAGTGTCCTTAAAACAGATTTGTCGCCTCACCGGTTGGGTGCTGGAGGTCGTTTGACATTTGTCTCCTAGGATATGATGGTTGGACCAGCTACACGATGCACCGACTGAATAGCTTCGGTGAACAGAACTTTGCAGCACTCTCTCACAGGAAGAAAATACTATAAAACTGGAAAACTTAGGAAGACAAAAACAGTAACAATTTCTGGTATAGAAAACTGAAGGAGAAGGCCTCATTTTATACACATGGAGAACGAGAGAGAGAGGAATAGGCTCCCCTGCAAGAAGTGCAGGAATTAATTCTACAAAACTGATGGGTTTAATTCCATCATCAATAGAGGAGACTAGGTATTGTGTATATATTCCTGCAACCCACACATCTAACTTGGCTCAAAAAGATTAAGATGGGTAGGCCAAGCCCAACCCTCAAACTCGATCCATTCCCTCAAGCCTCAAGCCTCAAGCCCAAGCCCAAGTCCCAAGATCCAAGATCCACGGACCTGGACCCAAACTCAGACTCGGCCCGGTCCGGTCCGGTCCGAGTAGACGGGCGGTGCACGTGTGGCAATTTTTGCACAACCAACTTGGACCATAGTCTTGGCCCAAGTCCATCCTTGAAGCATCCGTAACTCCCTTCCTCCGAAAAATTTGGATGCCCGAAAGGGCTTGCACCCTTATGCAAAAAATGAGATTTAAATACCTATCAATGCTCTACTCTACAATCAATGTAGGATACAAGGTTTTACACCTTTCCCAACATCTCTTTCATGAGGCTAACTTAATGAGTCAATTTTTCATTCAAACCTTAATGGTTTTTTGGTTATTATCTTTGTGATGTAAAGATCTCACTACAAAGAATCTAAACTCACTTTACTCCACCTTAATTGATTGGCACCCACTTTAATATTGCATTAAAGTCACCAAAAAATCATTATTTTTCCAACATCTTCCACTCTTTTTTTTTTCCCCACTTTTATCCAAGTATTCAATTTTTATATTAAAATTAAATATATTTCTTATTTTCTTATCTATCTTATTTATATTGTATTATTAATTTATATTGAGTTTCTTATGAATATGTAGTTGTTTATTAGGAAAAATTTATATTTAATTTAAATTTTATTTACATACATACATATATATATTAACACGGAAGCAGCAAGTAGATGAAGAAACATGGATTACGAAACCAAATATGATTAAAATTGAACAACAGAATTGGAATTACTATGCACTAATTTAAAATAGAAAATAACTTCATAATTAAAATACATAAAATAACTTACAATTACAATTGTAGCAACTGCAAGGATCTTAATTGGGTTACAAACGGGAAGAGGTAATCCTCACTCAGAGCGCTCTGGTTTTCTTAGAACAATGTGGTTTTTTCTAAAATTGAAGAGTGTCGAGTGATTACAATTGATTACAATATATAGAAATAAAAAGTAAATAAAGCAGCAACATGTGACTTCTTTGATTGATGAAAGCAGCTGGCAGCGCATGAGGTAGAGCAGATGCTGTCGGTTGCTTTCGGTGGAGTGATTACACGAATATGCAGCTTTAACAAAAGTTGATTGAGTGAATAGTGACGGTGAACAGTAAAAGTGAACAGTAACTTTTACTATTCATCACTTTCGGTGGAACATGTGAATTTAGGAATCAATATAGATATAAATTAGCAGTTTTTCTCAAAAGAGTATTGATTGAAGCTAATTCATATGTATAGGGAATCCTATGGTGATCAGGCATATGGGTCCTGAGCATCTTGGAACTCAGATCTGCCATATGAGATGGGTTGAGTAGTTGATCCTTCAGAAGATTGTGACTGGTCTGAACTGTCTTTTGAATTTTCTGAACTGGTTGATTGAGCTTCTCCAGCTTGATCTGTTAATTGACGGGCTAACTAGAGCAATTCATCTTTGGATAACTTGGGCTTGACCTTTGATTTAGCTTTGGGCTGAGCAGGGGGTGAAATGGCTTAGCCTTAGCTTTGGACTTTGATTTGGGCCGTGAATGTTCCTTGGGCTGGGCCGGAACTGTAGGAACTTTGGACTTAGCCTTGGATTTTGATTTGGATGATTTGGGCTTGGAACCACTAGATGAGGGGCTTCCAAGATTGATTGGAGGAAGACTAGGCTGACTTCCTTGGCTGATTGCAGCAGTTGGATTCTGCTGGGCTTTGATCATAGAAGGAGTTGGAGCACATTGATCAATGGGGAATTCTTCGTGAACAATTTCAAAAATTCTGGGCACATTGAATTTAGCCCACCATTTGACTGAATGTTGACGGGTGATTATGTTGTCATCAATTCCATAATGCCATTTAAATATCCATGGGAGTTTATATTTGGATATAAAAATTAACAAAGATGGAAATTGTCTCTGATGAGTGGTAAATGGGTAACCAGAGGAGAAATAGTTGATTAGTTCAATGAGATCACCAGGGAAGATATCTGAAACGGCGCCATAATGAGTCCACCATCTCAGAAACCAAGTAGGTAACTCAGATTTGAATTTCTGATCAAAGGAGATAAATCAGGAGTGACTAAAAGTTTCATTTTGGTACAAGAAGATCTTGAACCAAGCATCAACATAATCATGGTAATTGTACTGAATAGAGTGACCAGGTAAATCTCGAAGCTGATAAGGAGGACCCCATTCAGCTTGGGAAACAATACTATGAATGTAAATGGAATGATACAGAACCTTGCTAGCATAGGTTCGATCATAAATGGGTTTGATCAAGACTGATTGATGATGGATCAAAATATCTTTGTAATAGGTGAGTGTTTTCTCTGGATGTGAGAGGATGAAATGGCATCCAGAGCCAAAATGGGATTTAGCAAGGTCATGGATGACTTGGCCTTTAGGGTGACCGGGTTCTTTGTAGAATAGATTAGTAGTGTGTGATTTAGTATAATCAGACCGGGATGACCTGACAGGGTTAACAGGGAATGGAGTAACTAAAACAAATTGACTAGAAGCAAACGGATCTGTAGCCAAAGCAGATGAGTAATTAGGGTGATAAATGTTACCAAGGACTTGATAACGGTTAACCATTTCAAGTGAATAGGATGGAATGGGTGACTCTAAAGGAGGCGGAACAATGAGTTGATTAGGTTTACTAGAAGACGGGACCAAAGCCTTGGAAGAAGGCCGTGGGCGAGACATCTGTTTAAACAAGAAACAGTGATTAGTAGCAGAGGTTAACAACCAGAGAGAATATCTAAATAATTCTGGTAATAATGTAAATGATTGTAATAATCATGTCACAGAGTACGACGGGCTTTAATCTGATGGTAATTAATGTATTGGGCTCTTTTAGTGGTTGGTCGAGCGGTTTTGAGGCGGTTAATACGGTGGTTAACTTGGTGGATCAGGGTTTGGTAATGGGTAATTTGGGTTTTTAAATATGGAATATGTGGAGTAGCACTCATCCCTTACCCCCCTGTAAAAATTCCCGGGTAAGAAAATCAGGAAGGGAATTTTGACAACCAGGAATGTAAGTAATATCAAAATAAAAAATACTTAAAATGGATTGCCAACGGGCAAAAATTTGTTTACTAGCAAGATTTTGAACATCTTTTTCCAAAACATATTTAGCAGATTTGCAATCAACACGAAGTAAAAATTTTTGATTTAAAATATCATCTTGAAATTTTGAATACATAAAACAGTAGACAAAATTTCTTTTTTAATAGTACTATAATTTAATTGTGCTTTATTCCAGACACCAGAATGAAAGCGGACAATTTGTTCAGATGATTGAGGAGTGACTTTCTGAAGAAGAATGCCACCATAACCAATATCAGACGCATCAGTTTGAATAATCTTATATGAGTTCTCAGTAGGAATACCAAGACAAGGAAGAGACTTAACATATTGTTTAACTTGTTTAACAATAGCAGTATGAGTAGGAGACCAAGGAGGAGGATTATCCTTTACCTATCAAACAGAGGTTGACAGACTTTTCGAAGGTCTTTATAGAACTCAGCAATGTAATTGAGGGAACCTAAGAACCTTTGTAATTGAGTTTTATCAAGAATTTCATCAGGAAACTTGGAAGCAAACTCGATAGAGCGACTAATTGGGAGAATAGTATTATGGTGAATATCGTAACCTAAAAACCTAACCTTGGTTTGAAACAATTTAATCTTAGGAGCAGATATGACTAACCATGGCTTTTAATTGTGTAAAAGAATGCAGTTAAATGTTTCCAATGTTCACTAATTGATTTGGAAAAAATTAATATGTCATCAATATAAACAATAGAGAAATGGCTAAATGGGTTGAATATGTCATTCATTATATTTTGAAATTCACTAGGAGCATTTTTTAAACCAAATGGCATGACATTCCATTCATATTGACCAAAGGGTGTATTAAAAGCAGTTTTGTATCGATCTTTAGGATGAATTTGAATTTGCCAAAACCACTTTTTAAATCAAATTTACTAAAGATGAGAGCTTGACTAAGTCGTTTAATTAAATCTTTTTTATTGGGAATAGGATATCTAATCCATTCTAAAACAGCATTTAATGGTTTGTAATTAATAACTAGGCGAGGGACACCTCGTTCTAATTCAGCATTTTTATTAACATAAAAAGCAGGGCAAGACCATGGTGATTTACTAGGGCTAATAATACGATTTTTTAATAATTCATTAATTTCTTTTTTGCACATTTCTAGTAATTCATGATTCATTTGAATAGGTCTAGATTTAGTAGGTATTTGTCTTTCATTAAAATTTTTAATGTATGGCAAAGTAACTACATGCTTTTTCCTATGCCAAAATGCAGTAGGTAAAGATGAACAAACAGTTGATTCAAGTTTTAATTTAAAATCATTGATGTGAGAAATAATAACAGGATCAGTTAATTGTTGGTCAATTCTATGATAATTAATTTCTTCTTTAAGAAAATTAATTTGTTTAGTTAATCGATTAATAGTATGAGAAATAGAACAATCCTTTAATTGATTTAATTCTAACATTTCAGGTGGAAATAAGAATTTAAATGTAACAGGTTGGCCTAAAACATGAGTGGTGATACCTTCACTAGAAGTGGTAAATGGATATAACAAAGATATGAATGGTGTGCCTAAAATAATTTTATCAGTCATATTTTTAACTAAAACAAATGTGGTTTTAAAACAAACATAGTTTTGACAAACATGCACTTTAGGTAACTTGAATTTAATATGCATTTTACTACCATTAGCAGAAGTTAATTTCTCTTGACATTTTTCATAATATATAGTAGGAAGCAATCCTTCTTGAATACAATTTAAATCAGCACCAGTGTCAATTAAAGCAATTAATTCTAATTCAAAATCTTCAACGATGATTTTGATTCTTGAATACCATTTTTGCATATAGATTTTATTGAGTAAGTTTAATCGTTTATCTTCAAGATTAGTAGATTGAGATCGATTATCAAATATAAGTTTAGCTGGATTAGTATGATCAGAATCATGATCAGAATTATGTGCCGATTCCTGAGGTGATGGTTGGGGATTAGGTTTGAAATTATTTAAACTTTGATTAAGTTTGAGAGTGATAATTTCATCTTCTAATTTGATATCTTTAGCTTGGAGATCGCGGATCGTCTGTTTGATTTGATTAATTTCAGATTGTAAATCTTGAAGTGTAATGTCTTTAGTTTTAGTTTTAAATTTTTCTAAAGTCTTAGACAAACTAATAATAGGTTTAGTTTCTGAATTAAGTAATAAAGATTTTAACTTGTCAATGTATTGTTGTTTCAATTGAGGATCATCTAATTTACTAATTAATTCGATTAAAGCAGATTCTTCTTGATTTTGTTTAGTAAGAACAGCAATTTGTTTAACTGGTTTACAACAAACATCATTACAGCCTAAGGAAATTCGATTATCAGAATCATCATTTTCGGAGGGGGAATTAGATGTAGATGGAGAAACAGAAGAGGAATCATTATCACATTGATTTAATTGAAAGATTTCAAATAACTGAATTTTGGATTCATCATTAATTTGAAGTTGATTAACTCTATCTTTTAATTTTTGTTTCTCCTTACATTTATTAGCAAAATGACCTTTTTGACCACAGTTATAGCAAGTAATATCTTTACTAGATTTAGATTTTGGGTGTGATTTGTGGTAATGTTTCTTTTTTGGTTTAGTATAAAATTTATCATGGGATTTGGAAGGTGAATAATCTTTGCGATATTTATTGGAATATTTGGATTTATGTTGATGTTTGGGATATTTGGAATAATTATGTGATTTTCTACGAGAGGGTGCAACAGGAGATAAACCATATTGTTCACAAAAATTTCCTAATTCATATTTAGCTTTGTGTTTATCTTTAGTAGCTTTTTGACTTAGTTTAAGATCAATACACATTTTTAATCCTTCTTTTTGAATAGTGTTAATTATATCACCATATGTTAAATTATCATATTCAATAACACCAGTAGGTTAACTAAGAACATCTCGAATTTTGTGAGCAAATAAACTAGGTAATCCATTAATAAATTTTTCTTTCCAAAATGATTTAGTACAGTCTTCTCTTAACATGACTCTAGAGGTGAATACATCTTTATACCATCTAAAATCACTTAAGGTTGGACAAGTAAGATTACTAAATTGATCATGTATGCGAGAATAAATATTAGTAGGGGTATCAATGAAGTGTCTAACAATAGTATAGATTAATGCATAAATGCCATCGGGGTGGCAACATCCAATATTTTCATCAAAGATAGGTAAACCATTATCATCAGTTTGATTAGCATAAATTATGGAGTTGATCTTCAGTTAAATATTTTTCCCACCAAGATTTGAGCATACCAGTGAAACCAGAAGTAATTAAGGTAACAATTTCAGATTGAGTATATTGGGGATAGTTGGAGAGATAACTATTGGAAACCATAGATAAATGATTTAATTTTTGGAGATTTGATCTTCACTAAGACCATCTATATTCCATTCGTATAATCTTTTAGCAGAAACAGAAAATTGATTATTAAGATTAGTTTCTTCGAATTGAAGATCAGGAGGAGTAGGTCGAGAGTACCAATTTTTGGTAGTTTGGGGATTAACTTTAGGATAATGAATTTTTGTTAATTGATTAGAGGATTGAAATTGTTGAGCTAATTGATTGATGTCATCATCAGTGTCAGATTGGGTAGAAGCAGTTTCAGTATTAGGTTGTTGATTTAGGACAGTAAGACCTTTATCCTTAGAAGGTGAAGCATTATCAGATGTAGATAATTTGGTGAATAATTTTTCAATAGCTTGGACAGTGGAGTGATCATTAGTAATTAAACTAGTTCTTTTAGAACGATTAGTGGGCAGATTAAGTAAAGGTGGATCTAAAGGTTGTTTAGTAGATGTGGTTTGAACGGATTCTAGATTGGTTTCTATTTTGTCTAATTGTTTACCAATTGTACTTAAACATTGATTCGTATAATTATTTTGTTCAATAACTTTTTTAATTTCATGATCAATACCAGGTAATTTAAAAGGAGAAGCAGGGATTTCAGAACCTTGTTGATTAAGGATGATTTTCTCTAAAGGAGGATGACTAGAACTAACAGAAGTAGTTTCAGAAGTTTTCCATTTATGTTTGGTGATTGTATTAATTTGTTTGTAATATTTATCAACATATTCTAACAGAGGTAATTCAAAACTATATTGAACCATAAAATCATACCATTCGCGAGAAATTTGAGACATTTTAGCAGAATTATATTTAGCATAGTAAGCATGGCGTTGAGTTCTATTGGCTGTAGATTTAAAGTCAATAAGTAATTTATCAAGATCAGGAGTAAATTCTTTTTTGATTGTTAATAATTGGGGATTGACAGGTGGTGTGAATTCTTCAAAATCAGTTTGAGTTGGAGAATTATTAGAAGCAACGTCTTCTTCAGGTAAATATGTGCATGCAGAGTAAACTGGTTTACTAATTTGAGAAGTGGTAGAATTATCAATTCCTTTTAATTTAGAAGGTTGACCTAAATGAATTTGGCTATTTTTTCGAAATAGTGGAGTAATGATTTCATCTTCAGTTTCAATCTCAGAGGGTACACTAGAGGTGCTATGTCTAGATGATTGACTTCGATTAAATTTAATACGAACGGTACCATCATGTATTTGTTGAATATCTTGAATATCTTGAATTGAAGATTGTTGTTGATTATGTTTGTAATGTTCATTGATAGTGATCCATTGATCAGGTAAATCTACATCTTTCCATTCAATCATGTGGGGAACATTAATATGTGAATCAGTACTACTACTTTGGATTAATAAAGTTTTATCTTTTGGAGATTTATGCAGAGCTTGAACATTTAAATTAGTTTTCATACATTTATAATGAACACGATAAATTAAAGCAATGTTATGAGTTTTATTCATCATTTTAGTAGATGAACCATTTAATTGTATGTTTAATGTTAATGCATGTAAAATATTTGGATCTCTTAAACTAAGTGTAAAATCAGGAAAACAATTAAAATGTACTGGACCTTTATGAAGACCAGTTTCCATCATACCCCTTAAACTATCATTATAATTAAGAAAACGAGCATCGCGTAAACATAATAAAACAGAGGTATTTTTCCCTTGTTGAGTTAATGGTTTAACACCAACTTGAATTAAATCGATGTGAATAAAATTGTAATCATTTTTTAAATATCTTTTTATGAGATTAGCATCAAATAATTGGCAGGTTTTTCTAGATTTTTCTAAAGTATATACTTGTTCAATAGTTTTAACATGCAGAGTGACTTTGAAAGCATTCTGTATAAAAGAAGTTTTATAAATTTCTTTAATTGGTAATTTTGGTATATTCCATCCTACATCAATTTTATCATTTTGTATTTCAACATCTTCTTCATTAATTACTAATCCTTGATTAGGTATGGAGGGCAACGTAGTTGACCTAGAACTGACTGATGAGTTACTTCTAAATAATCGATTCATTGTTCTCGTTAATTAATCAGTTTTACAGATATCTTAATACAGACCCTATTCTTGTCAGGTTATCACAGACCAAAGAGGTTCGAGTACAGACCCTATTCTGAATGTCCAACACTGCCTAACCCTAAGGACTTACTCTGGACAGGAAATGAAAGTGGGTGACTGAAACATGGTGGATAAACCCAGACTGATCTCGTGGGTGATCAAGATGAGCTGAAAACTAGATTAATCAAGTGAACAACAGAACAGATTAATTGGAAGAAACTAAACAGTTAGAAACAGGATACAACGAAAACATGGCTTTGATACAATTAGAGAAATAGACAATTAGAGAAATAGATATCTATTTTTCTAATTTACAAACAATTTTAAAATAGACATTAGAGGAAAATCAATGCTGAACATAATTAATCTATCTATTTTTTCTTAATCCAATCATAACATACTTATATTTAACTTTTTAAAATAATTTTCTTATAACTTCAATTCCTACTTATTTTTATTTCCAAATGAATAAAAAAATTAAACAGTTAGAATCACTTTTAATTGTATGGCACTATTTTTTATTTTCAATTTAACCATTATTATTAATGTCAAATTGAGTGTTTATTTTATTATGTTATAATTTAATATCATATAAAATCATTATATATTTATTTCAATTACACTTTTATAGCACGATAGTATTAAGATTATTAAAATACATATAAATAATTGAAATAAAATTATACTTTCATAATTCAACAGAACGAAAATTGCACTGCATATTTTGTAATATATTTTTTAAATAGTTCTATATTTAGAAAGAAAATGTTTGTCTCTAAAAATAAAAAATTTTGTTACAAAAATTATTAGGAGATTAGTTCTGGTCGTCACTAAAAGATCATCTCAAAATGTCTAAAAAGAAATTTTTAGTGACAAAATTTTGAACGTCTCACTAATAAATGTTACAAATAATTTTGTGTAAAAAAATGTGTACATTTTAATTTAATCTAAAAATATAATTATAACATTCTAAAATATTTTATCTCTAAAAAAATTTTATGCCTAAATTTTTGTTGTAGTAGGAGACAAGAATAAGTATGGCAACCCAACTACTAGAAAAGGAGGCGTTTGACACGGAATTTTTTGCGACGGTTTCAAAATCGTCACAAAAGGAAACCTTTTGCGACGGCAAAAAAAACTTCCACGAAATTATCTTTTTTGCGGCGACATTTGACTGTCGCAAAAAAGGCACCGACTAAATACCACTACTAGAGATGAAAAATCCATGACCATGGCAAAAACTAATATTATACGCAGCGGTATGTTACCCGTCGTTTTGTTTTTTTTTTTTTGGCGACACCCTTTGTTAGTCCGTCGCAAAAAATATATATATATATATATATATATATTTTTGCAAAAAAAAGGTAAGGATGTAAAACGAAGGGTTGAGATCACTTGAAGAAGATGAATGCCTTACCAAAATGACGTGGTTTTGGTGAGGCAATTCAAAATAATAATAATAAAACAAAAGCGTCTATTCTCTTGGTTACGTATTGAGAAAGAGAGAGATAGAGAGAGAGAGAGAGAAGACGAAGAGCTGTGGAGTCGCTGTCCTCGCTGCCCCGTCCCCTGCTCGTCCGTCGCTGCCGCCAAGGAGTGGTTGAGTTCGGATTCTAGAAGCTGGTATTCATTCAACAGATTCAACAGGTTCATTCTCCAAACTTAAAATATTAGGGTTTTTAATTCAAAAATTAAGATTTTCTATGCTTTGATTTGAGGCTTTTTACTTGATTTATTTCAAATCTATTATTGGGTTAAAAATTAGGGTTTTGATTTGGGGGTTTTTACATGATATTGAGAGCTCTCTCACCTGTCTCTTGTTATTGAAACTAGGGTTTTGATTGAAGGATTTCAATTGAACCAAAAAAAAAAATAAATAAATAATATTTTGATTTTGGAATTTCAATTGAAAAAAGGGCTTTGATTTTATGGTGGAGTTAATACTGCTATTGATGGATTCTTATCCCATTAGATTTTATTAACGTCATTTATATAACCATGAATTGTTTAGTTGATAGTGACAGTAGCAGAGGTGATCTTGATGATATGGGTGATGATATTTTTGAATTCTACGTAATGAACTTATCCTGATCTTCTCTGTTTCTTTTTAATTTTTTCAAATGTTCATCCCTCTCTTTTTAATAAATTATTCAAGGATCTTTCTTTTCTTTCTTTTTTTTTTTTTTTTTTTGGTTGGTGTTTATGTCTTTTCCTTGTCATTAGCAGTTGGTATCTTTACTATTTTGGCACTTAATATGTGCCTATGTTTTTTTTTTTAGATTTGCATGCAAAGGCTACTATATTTGTTCTTATTTGTGCTTCTATATTGGAACAGATTGTTCATAATTTATTATATTTGTGGACACAGTCCTCTAAATTAATTTTATTTCTATCTCATTCACATGCCTATTTTGTAAGGCGAATTGGTTATTGGAGACACAAGATTTTTGATGTTGACCTGTTTCCCAATCTTTCTTTTCCACCTACGCCACAGATATAAGAAATTCTACTCAATAACTAATAAGTAATGAATGACCAGTTATTGTTTTGTTGTTCACAGCATTGACCCTCAACACTTGGAATGTACCATTCAAAAGTAGGAATAATGTGGTGATTTGGAATTTTAGTTAATAAAGTGTTAATGGGGAATGGATGAAAAAAGTTTTTTTATTTTTTATTTTTTATAGTTCATAACACACCTGACTGTACAATGAGTAGTTTTTTCCTACTAATTCAACTTTCTTGAGTGTTACAATTATTAAGACATCTCTGTTAATTAAGTGAGAATTTTAAGTAGCTAAATCATGTGACTTAAGTTATTTACATTTGTAGTGGCACTTTGTGCAAGACAACCACTGGTTTTGGAATGATCTTTATAATTTGAGGAGCCATCTTCTTAGAAGTATCTGTTTTTTTTTTTTTTTGATCGGCAAAAAAAGCTTTATTGATGAAAGAAACAAGTACAAAGTACAAGAAAAAACATCAATAAAGGAGAAGGAAGTGCAAAAGCATCACAGTGCGCTAAGTGATCCCAACTAGGTTGGCACCACCGAGCTCACCCTATCATTTTCTTTTTTCTTTTTTCTTAGAAGTATCTGTTGACACTGCATATTCCATTTGGTGATTGATGTTGCAAGATTACTTCACATTTAGAAGTTCAATAAGTTTTGATTATTCAGAGTGTTACTCTATTTTCTTTTTCCATATTATTCAATGATTCTCATTAGTTTGCTGATGTTATTTGCTGTGTTCTTGGAATCATGATTGGTACTGCTATAATGAAGATGCAGAGAAAAGAACTGAAGTTTAAAAAGAAGCAAGTAAAACATGTAAAAGAAGTTGCTAAGTTTGAAATATGTCGTAATAATATACTACAACAAGAACTATGTTGCTTAAGGTAGGATTTTGTTCAATATTCGCATCGCCTGGATGTACTAAATAACTGTTTCTGACATCGAAGTGAAGGTAGTGATGACCTAGAAAAGGTTGGTTTTTCTCTCTCTCTCTCTCTCTCTCTCTCTAATTGTTTAAACTATCTGAACACGCTTAACTTGAATTACATGTTTGTTGGTTATTTGATAGGTACGATGGCATTTACTTATCAATAATAGTCTATAGCATACAGGTTTCTAGTGTTTGTTATTGGACTATATTTTGGTTGAGTTTACTCAGAAGCAACTTAACTGAAGTACATAGGTATTTGACTGATGGCTGTTTGGGTTATTAATCTGATGGGTGAGTAATCCAATTAGAGCTTATGTGTCTATAATTCATCCCGAACTTGCTTGTATATATGTATTTTATTAAATGTATTAGGAGATAGTTGTTTGGTTGAAGATTATAAATAATGTTATTCAAAAGTAACTGTTGTCAGTCAATTTGTGCAGCCTAAGACTGTATAGTTTCAAATTTAAATACTTGAGTTATGTGTTGAGTACTTGTTCATCCTGTTTTCTATTTTCTTTGCAAGTGATTTGTTTTCGATATCTTATGCTCCCCCCCCCCTCCCCCCTCTCTTGAACCAGAGAATACACAAGTTTTTCCCCTCTGCTTTGTTGTTGCGTTGCTACGAGAGCTTGCAGGAGTAACTATACCACCTGAAAGAATCTATGGTCTGGGAACTAGGTGAGAACATTTCTAAGTATATATATATATATATATTGTGTGTTATTACAAATGAAAATTACTCTGGCTGGTCTTTTAAGCACCCCTCTCAAATTTCAAATAATCAACTTATTTAAACTATTCTTCTTTATATTACCAAACAATCTAACACAATCTCTTTTTTCTTTTTGATTTTTTATGCGTATTTGTTTTCCTATATGTTTTTTATGAGAGTAAACAGTGAGTCAGAGTTTTCTTTGATCATCGCCACACTCTGGACAACCAGTCAATCGCTCCGATTGTCTTTTTGAAAATTCGAGCATTTCGAGGTACCCATTCCATTCCGATTTGTCTTCACTATTTCTTTGATTTTGATACTCATATATACATAGTATATTCATATATATTTGTAAAATTGATTCAATCATTCTTTTCTCTTTTTAATAATGAATTAGAAATGCTTGCTAATCAGGTCCATAAAACTCTGATGATATGTTTAATTATTCAGTATTCATACTTCAAATCTCCATTTCAATAGCCAAGTTATCATTGCAAGAAGGGGAAAAAAGTTAAGTTGGTATCAATGTAAGATAAAAACATAGAAAATTTGTTATTTTTTTGTTCTACAAAGTCTTGTGATAATAAACCCTCAACAAAATAGCACCTGCATCAAATAGCGAGTCATCTTCAACCCTGCTAGGCTGCTACTTGTCACCCATCTTGTTTAATGCAAACCCTGATCTCCAATAGACTCTCGAAGAACCTATTACATTAGAATCAGACATTAGCATAGTTAACCCTTTTCTAACTGTAAATGATTATTTATTTTTATTTTTTTGGTTTTTTTTTTTTTTTTGTAGCTGCAACCCTTTTGAGTACATGATGATATGTTTGCATATCGATATTGGAGTTTACAATCTTATTTATTTATTTATTTGTTGAAATAAGTATAAAATGTTTTACATTTTCTATAAGCTTAAAATTAATTATATTGTAAATGTTTATTTTTTGGTTCCTTTTTGCAGATGCAACCCTGTTGAGTACGTGATGATATATTCGCATATCAATATTAGAGCTTACTATTGATATCAAAACAAACTATAATACATACATCTTTTTTATTTGAATTGTTGATACTTTTGTTTTGTTTTAGATACAAAAATTTGAGTTATTGAATATCAAAAATTATTAGTATTGTTGGAGGATATTTTATATTTTTTTGTAAAGAATATTCGGTTGACAATTGTTACAGGATATATATATATATATATATATATATATTATTCTTGGTATGATTTTGTGAATGTGAATGTTAATGTAAACGTGGATGTGGATGTGGATGCATTTTATTTTAGAAAATATTAATAATTTGTGCATGGAATGAATTAATAAAACATATATTGATTTTATGAAAATAATTTTATTGTGACAATAATAAACCGTCTCTAATGTAATTATCATTTTTTTACATTTTATTAGCGACAAGTTAACCTGTTGCATGTGCATATTAGTTTGAATTTTTAGCAACAGTTTAAACTATCGCAAATACGATATTAATTTAATTCTACTTATTTTGCGACGTTTTAGACCATCGCTAATAATACTTTTCGCGACGTCAAATATAGTCCCTAAAAAAGTTTTGGCGACGGCAACTAACATCGTCACTAAAAGTGAAGTTTTTTTATTTTTTTTGTGTCAGGTTAAACCGTCATAAAAACCATTGATTAGCCGTTGCTACAAGAAAGCAATGGTTTATAAAAATGTCACACCCCCTTCTGCCACACCCCATTTCCTATCGCTACTCCGTCGAAAAAAGCCTTTTTGCGATGATATGTGAACCTTTTGTGACGTTTAAACCGTCGCAAAAGCTCCGATTTTTAGTAGTTAGTTTATTTTAGGTGAGTAATTGTGTAGTAGATATTAAATTTGTATTGTGTAATCTATAAATCTAAATGACAAGATGATAAATTTGAAATTTTTTTTTGTTAAATTAATAAGTCTAAATTCGTACTATTACTGGGAATGCATAAAAGATAGAACTTATTGAAACAAATTATGGCCATCAATCAAGCAAACCTCGTCCTCCTTGTTGCCAGATAATTGATGTAACCATTGCATAACCGATGACACCGTTTTGCTACAAGTCGATTGTTTTACAAAAATAAAAAAATAAAAATGAAAAATAAAATAAAATAAGCCAAAGTCAGGTATATTTAAAAAAAAAAAAAAAAAATGACCAATAGGTTTAAACTTAATTTTTTTGAATTAAAAAGACATTGATCTATTTAAAATTTATTTATTTGTTTATATGTCTAATTATTTGTTTAAATATCATTTATCTGAATATATGACATCTATCTATTCATCTATCTGGCCATTGGCGTGTCCTTATCACAAAAAACAAAGGGTAAATTACACTGACACCCCTTGAAGTTTAGTCTAATTACATCATATCCCTTTGACATTTTAAAAATTACATATTCACCCTTGTAGTTAAGAATTTCATTTTACAAATCCTCTACTTATATAAAAGGCAATAGCTCCTAGTAGAAAAACAGAAAAAATTACATTAGAAAAAAAAAAGAAAAAAAGAAAGTAAAGCAAGCAAGAAAGAGAGAGTGCACAAGTTTAATATTTTCGTTCTGTTTAAATAATTACGTCAGGAGATAATATGCATTAAACCCAAATTTCTAGTGATGTAAGTATAATTTACCCAAAATTAAAATTAAAATTAAACATTGTACATATGACCCCAATTGGTGCGGGCCTTTCACCAATTAATAATAAATAAATAAAAAGAAATAAATAAATAAAATATAGAACAAGCAAACAACAACGACGATTTGACTAACCGGTTTATGTTCTATCAAACCCTAGCGCTGAATTGGAAGTTTCAACTGCTTTGTTTGAAACATATTTACACTTTTAGCACCACCTGCTTCTCGAATTCTATTGGTACCTATTCCAAAAGGAAAATGATATACAAATTCATAATGTAGATTAATTTTTCTAAATCTAATGATATATAAATGATATGATTGGTTGATAAATAAATAATATATAAGAGTGAGTGTTACCTTTAATATCATAATTTTTTGTCATATCATTGAATTTGAAAATTAAATCTAATTTTTGATCTTAAATAACAATGCTCATTTCAAAATTGTTATGCAATGCATAGTAATGTAAAGCTCTACAGATTTCAACTGGTTTAGAGGTCAAATTATTGGCTTTGAATGGCCGCTGTCTTGCTTGTTCACCCACGCACAAATTCATTCAAAAAATTTCTAGTTTTTTTTTTTTTTGATCAGCAAAAAGAATCTTTATTGATAGAATCAAACAACTAGTGAAAGAGTACATCAATAAAGAGGAGCTCGGAGCTACATGAAGCTCCAAGCTTCAGTTGGTGAGAGACCAACACAAAAAGAAAGCAAAAACCGAATCAGAATCACAACAATCAAACACTGCCACCAGAAACCTGATGAGCATTAGGATAACCTGATGAGCATTAGGAGACCACCCCAGAACTCCAAAAACAAAACTACAGAGCATTCACTCAAACACTTCTGACTCCCCACCTAAAAACATCTGGCCTTGAAGCTCCATTCCACAGTACTGATAAATCTGAACATCAGACGAGGCTTAAGGAACAATACCACTGCTTGGAAACTAAACCAAACCCCAATTCACAGATCTGAAAACTCTGGACAGCAAAATAGATTGAAACCATTGAACCAATCCAGAAATCCAGCAGCCCAAAAAACTGCAGCAGACAACAGCCAAAAGATGGACTATATGGACTAAGGCAGGACCAGGAGTATATCATCAAACCAACATCCCAGCAGGCCAGACCAAGCCAACAACCCAGCAAACAGCCCAGAACTCACCTGCTGCTAGGTGGCCAGCAAAGGAAGCAGACAAAACAGAAGCACTCACCTTTGGACAACATAAACACCCAAGGCTGCAAACAGAACAGAGCAAACTCACACATGCAGAGCAGAACATCTTCAGGCCAGATCAGACCCAAACAGCAGAATCCATATCCTTTTATTCAGACCAAATGCTTAGCATTTCAAAAATGGTTAAGAGCACACCATACAGCAGCAGGCAAAAACACAAAGCCCCAAGAGAATCAACCAGACCCAATCAGCCCCTTAGACAAAATCTAACCTGCTTGAGATTATACACAATATCATTAATTGAGTAAGTACAGGAGGGGTTAGAAGTTCTGACCCATACAGCAACCTTGGCCTTGATTGAATCACATAGCCCTTCAAAATTCACCGGCGAGCCCTTGAAGATGCTTTCATTCCTCTGCTTCCAAATAGACCAGAGCACCGCCAAAGGTATAGCTTTCCAGATGGATAACTCCTTTTTATTTAGTTTTAAACCAATCCACCACTGCAACAAACCAGACACGGATCCAGGCATTGCCTAATAAACACCCCACCAATTGATAATATTTGACCAAATCCTCCAAATAAATGGGCAAGACAGCAGCACATGATTTATATCCTCTACTTCATCCCTGCAGAAAACACAGTTAATGTCTGAAGCAGCAGAGAGGATACCTAGTCTTTGAAGATAGCTGGCTGTCTTAATTCTCTCTTTCCATGCTAACCACCCAAAGAACTGTACCTTAGGTGGAGCCAAATTCTTCCATATACACCCTACTACGTTACTGCTAGCTTCAACAGATGCTGCACTCCACTTATAGGCAGAAGGCACAATAAAAACCCCAAAATTTTCTGCATTCCATTTCAACCTGTCCACCATCCCATCCCGAATAGCTGGAGCATTAAGAAGCATTATTTCCAGTCTCCTCAAGTCTTTTATTTCCCACTGAAACAAGGCTCTCCTGAACGCTAACTTCCACTCATCATTTCCATTTCTCCTCCTGCTTAACATTTCCACAGATTCATCTTTGTCAATGGACACAGAGTATAGTCTTGGAAATTCATCTTTGAGACATACGTTACCAACCCAATTATGACACCAGAACTTGATGTTTCTTCCATCACCAACAATAAGGGAGATATTATTTTTAAAGAATTCCACCAACTGAGGCGAATAGGCAGCAATCCCCTGAATATCTCTCCAGACCAGAGATAACCTTGAACCCTCGACAGGAAGTGGCCACCAACCCCCTCCAACCTCACCATATTTGTTGCAAATTACTCGTTTCCAGAGAGCATCAGTTTCAGATCCAAATCTCCACCACCATTTCAAGAGAAGACAAGCATTCATGAGCCTCACTTTTCTTTTACCTAAACCCCTAGCACTTTTGCTTTGTGTTACTTCCCCCCATTTTACTAGATGAATTTTTCTTCTTACAGCATCACCTCCCCATAAAAATCTGGACTGGATTTTGTCAATCTCCTTAGCAACCCCTTCAGGCATCTTGAACAAAGATAGATAATATGTTGGTAAGGATGATAGCACAAACTTAATCATAGTCAACCTGCCAGCAAAAGATAAGAACCTTCTTTTCCAAGAAGCCAGCTTCTGGCTAACTTTATCAATTATGGGTTTCCAAGTCCGTCTTCTCCTTGGATTACCCCCCAAGGGCATACCCAAATAATTTAAAGGCAAACTTTGATGAACACATTTCAGCATGGAAGCATACTCTTTAGATAGCTCATCAGTAAGCCCAATCCCAGACACCACACTTTTAGAATAATTAATCTTCAGCCCAGACACTATTTCAAAGCATCTCAGAATCCTTTTAACATGAAGAACCTCCTCCTTATCTGCTTCACAAAAAATTATTGTGTCATCCGCAAACTGCAAATGAGTAATTCTGAGATCATTTGAGCCAACCACTGCACCTTTAATCAAGCCCATAAGCCTAGCTCTGGTCATCAAAATGTTCAAACCCTCTGCCACAATATTGAAAAGAAAAGGTGATAATGGGTCACCTTGCCTAAGCCCCCTTTGAGGACTGAATTCGGATGTCGGAGATCCATTAACCAAAATGGAGATCTTAGCTGAAGAGACACATTCTTGCATCGACTTAATCCATTTAGAGCCAAACCCAAAGCTTGCGAGCATAGAGAATAGAAATTCCCAATTGATGGAGTCGTAAGCTTTCTCAAAATCCAACTTCAAAACAATACCTTTCCTCTGATTCTTCTTCCAACCATCAACAATTCACTACAAGAAAATCGGGTTTTGGCGACTAAAAAATGAAATTTAGTCGCTGAAAGTAGGACAATCGGCGACTAAAATGGTTTAGTCGCCAAAAGTGCAGATTATTGGCTACTAAAACAAATTTAGTAGCTAAATGGAGGGTTTTGCCGACTAAACCGAACTTTAGTCGCCAAAAGTGGTATTTTTGGCTACTAAAAAAAATTTAGTAGGTAAATGGAGAGCTTTTGCCGACTAAACCTAAATTTAGTCGCTAAAAGTTCTGTTTTTGGCTACTAAACAGAAATTAGTAGCTAAATTGAGGCCTTTTGCCGACTAAACCTAACTTTAGTCGCTAAAAGTCATGTTTTTTTGGCTACTAAACAGAAATTAGTAGCTAAATGGAGGCCTTTTGCCGACTAAACCTAATTTTAGTCGCTAAAAGTCATTTTTTTTGGCTACTAAACAGAAATTAGTAGCTAAATGGAGGCCTTTTGCCGACTAAATCTAACTTTAGTCGCTAAAAGTCATTTTTTTTGGCTACTAAACAGAAATTAGTAGCTAAATGGAGGCCTTTTGCCGACTAAACCTAACTTTAGTCGCCAAAAGTGCCAGAATTTTTTTTTAATAAATAATATATTTTTTAATTAATTATATTGAATTAAAATAATTATATTTGTATATATTATTATTTTATATTAATCCGAATAATATAATATATAAATAATATATATTGCGTATTTGTACATGTGAAGTTATGGTGGCATAGTGGAGGGCGGGTGTTGCCAAAAAGGCGTGGAATGTGAATGGTTGGGGTTCGAAACTCAGCAGAAGCAAAAAAAAAGTGGACTTTTTTTTTTTCCGTCGGAAACACCTTTGGCGACTAAAAATTTAGTCGCCAAAAGTCTTTATTTCCAAAACTGAAAACCACTATTGGCGACTAATTTTTAGTCGGTAAAGACCTATTTTTGGCGACTAAAAAAACCACTATTGGCGACTAATTTTTAGTCGCTAAATGTATTATTTCCAAAACTGAAAAACACTATTGGCGACTAATTTTTTAGTCGGTAAAGACCTATTTTTGGCGACTAAAAAAATTTTAGTCGCCAATACCCTCCGCCGACCACAAATATGCGACTAATATAGCGACTAAAAAATTTCGTCGGAGAAGGTGAAATTTGGACTTTCGGCGACTAAAAGTAGACTTTTGGCGACTAAAAATTTAGTCGCCAAAAGTCATTTTTCTTGTAGTGATTTCATTTGCAATCAACACTCCATCCAAGATACTTCTACCTCCTATAAAAGCTGATTGAGATCCACTAACAATCCTTGGCATTATAAGTTTGATTCTGTTTGACAAAACTTTTGCAAGCACTTTGTAAAGCGAACCAATGAGACTAATAGGCCTGTAGTCACTGAGGCAGGTAGGATTATCATTTTTAGGAATCAACGCAACAAAAGAGCTATTAATTCCATGCACTAGTTTAGAGTTTTGATGAAACTCACTCATAAACTGCATCACATCCCCTTTTACTGACTGCCAGCACTTTTGAAACAGCATCAAGTTGAACCCATCAGGCCCAAGAGCCTTGTTACCATCACAGGTTTTAACTGCTGCTAACACTTCAGATTCTAAAAACTCCGCTTCTAAAGTAGCTCTAACCTCCTCTCCTCCAATGGATTGAAAGTGGCCAGATAAACTTGGTCTACTGAACCAGGATTCAGAAAAAAAGCTTTCTGAAGTGCAGCAATACCTCAGCCCTAATATCAGTTGGATTCTCCTTTATAACCCCATTAACAGAAAGGGAGCACAAAGCATTTCTATTATTTCTAGATGTAGCCATCACATGAAAGAATTTTGTGTTTTTATCACCATTCAAAGCCCAGTTCACTCTGGATTTCTGCAACCAAACCCATTCCACCATAATACTTAGCCTCCATGCTTCCTCTTTAGCCTCTCTTCTTCTGTTCAACTCTGCCTCAGACAGTGGCCTTTCCTCAGCTTACAGATCAAGAACATGTAATTCCTCCTCCAAGAGTTTGAGATTATGATCCACATTTCCAAAGACCTCCTGATTCCATTGTTTCAGTGCTATTTTAAGGGATTTAAGTTTTCTTAAGCACTGAAAACCAGCCCAGCCATCAACAAGAGTTTCCTGCCAAATTTTGTCCACAAAGGATTTGAAGAGAGGATGAAGGGTCCACGCATTCAGGAATCTGAAAGGCTTTGGACCCCAATCCCTCTCATCTTCCAAGAGCAGAATAGGGCAATGATCAGATAGCCTTCTTGGTAGACCCCACAGTTTGAAATTGAACTTCTGCAACCATTCTGGACTAAGCAAAAACCTGTCCAGCCTGCTCCATTTTTCGCCGTGTTGAGAGTTACACAAGGTAAATTTCCTACCCAACATTGGAATATCACACACTTCCAAGTTTTCAATAAGATCATTAAAATCACGCATACCTCTATCCCTTCTAGAGCAACCCTTTCTTTCAGAGATACTTCTAACTTCATTAAAATCACCCCCCAAACACCAAGGTTTTTCACCCCCTGACTTCAGCCTATCCAAAATACCCCAAACCCTACTTCTGCTGGTAACATCATTTGGACCATATACATTAACAAACACACAATCAAAACTACCAAAAAGAGTACCTGACAAAAGAATGAAATTCTTGTTACAGCAGCAATCCACAAGTTGAAAAACATCTGGGTTCCAAATGCAAAGCAAACCACCAGCTGCTCCAACTGCATCTACTGCCATGAACTCCATCTTCTCAGCCGGCCAACAAGATCTAACAAACTCTTCATCAATTAATGACCTCTTAGTTTCTTGAAGCAGAGCCAAATCTACCTTTCGCTCAACAAATAATTTTTTGACTTTCCTTCTTTTAATAGGCTGACCAAGCCCTCTTATATTCCATGAAATTACCTTCATTAGAGACCATATTTTCACCAAAACAGCTGGACATCTAAATCATTCGGCTTGACCGCCCCTATTCACCATTTTTTCTTTATCAATTGACTCCAGCTCCATCAACTTGCTAATGACTTCTTCCTCATTGCCTTTACATTTCAACCCAAGAACATGCCCTAATTGAAGGGAAGCCTCTGCCTCATTCAGAAGAAGCTGACCACTACCAGCTTTTCTGGCCATTGATAAGGATATTGCTGCAACAACAGACCGAAACACTGCTCCTTTCTTTAGATTCAAAGATGGTCCATCTCCTAATGGAATAGATCCTTTTCTCTTACCTTGAGAATTCAGCGTCCCTTTTGCTTTTCCCTGCTTGTTCACTGTTCTTTTTTGAGCTGGCATTACAGACTTATTCTTGGCCTCTTTGTTCTTCTCCTTTTCAATTCTGAACTGGGCTTCCAGCACTCCTTTATTTTGAGCAAAATTCTCCTTTGTGGACGGGGACTCTGAAATATCTTCCCCAAGCCAAACTGTGGCCCAAAAAAGTTCCCCCCTCATCTTGGGCCTTACCCAATAAAACTTCAATGTTAAGCCCAGCTCTATGCCTCTTAGACCCACTTAGACTTCTCATAAAGCCCGGAGTTACAACTTCTTCAGCCTCAACATTTTGAATTTGCATAGAGTTTTGCACTAGTGTATCTGACCCTTCCTTGCATGCGTCCCCGCTGTTTTCCTTTCCCAGATTGAAGTCAGTCTCTGCAACCATAGACCTGCTCCGCCACCTATCTAAATCAGCAGACTCATTATGCCCTCCATGCCTTGCCCCAGACCCTGCTACCTCCATATCACCCATTCCGTCCAGCTCACCTCTGACCTGGCCTTCCACCTCAGCTTCATCATCAACCCTCTTGCTCTCCACTTCTGACCTCCAATCCTTTCCTTCACCATTGGAGCTGTGATTATCCCCTTATCTAGAATACTGTTTATTTGTGTGCCCAATCTAATGATAATTTTTATTTTATTTTTTTGAATCGTATATTTATTTAGTTCCTACTAAATCGTCACATTGCCAATAAAAAATTTACAGGAAACAAGATAACATATGGCATGAGATCGTAAATGCACTCTTATGTTTGTTACAAATGCACCAAAGCCACTCTTATGTTTGTTACAAATGCATTGTCTACACATAACATCGTAAATACACTACTAAAAACAGGGCCTTTTGAGTCGGCAGAGTGCCGTCGCAAATAGCACATTTGCCGATGCAAAAACGTTTTTGCGACGGCGTTTCGACGGCAACTCAAGGGTCGAAAATGGTGGGGTCGCAAATGTTTTTGAGTCGGCAATCTGCCGACGCAAAAAGTTTTAATTTTTTGAGACGGCAGATTGCCGACTCAAAAAGTGGTTCAATGTTTTAAGAAATTTAACCCATAATTTTCTTATTGAGGCGCCTCCGAAGTTTCGAACCCACGCCATTTGCAAGCTTTGACCGGACCCAAAGTCACCGCACTAAATCCACTTCACCACTCTACCTCTTTCAGATATTAATTGAGATATTTATTATATATAGTATATACACTCAATATTAATATAAAAGTATATCTATAAATATATATACATATAATTATAATTTCATTATTATGATATTCGAAAAAATTATCTTGATATACAAATAAATAAAGCAGAATGTGCTTAATTACATGTATCGCACAAATTAAATTTATTTTTTTTATTTTATTTTTATTTTTTATTGATCTGATTGATGTCTTAATATTAATTTATATTTAATTTTTTATTTAACATTAAATTATTTATTATCAAAATATTCATATTTAATTTAAATTTTTTATGCCTATATACACTATTTATGAATAATTAAAAATAATAATATTAAAGAAATACTAATACTCTACATAATTAATTTATGTATTTTCTTCTTAATCCAATCACAACATATTTATATTTAATCTTTTAAATAAATTTTGTATAATTCTATTTCTACATATTTTTATTATCCAAATAAAAATAAAATAAAATAATTAGAATCACTTTTCGTTTTATATTACTAATTCTCTTTAATTTAGCTATTATTTTAATATCGAAATGAGTATTAAATATAATATATTTATTAAATATAATCAAGTAAATATATATATCTTGGTTATAAAATATATTTTTTGCTACGGCATCTGTTGCCGACACAAAAAGATATAATTTTTTGCGTCGGCACAAAATTTGCCGACGCAAAAGGTATATGCCGACGCAAAAAGTCTATCTTTTGAGTCGGTAAATTCAACCGACTCAAATAATGCTATCAAATATTAATTTTTTGTGTCGGCCAACGGTGCCGACTCTAAAGGTTTGGTATTTGCGTCGGTAACTCTGTGCCGTCTCAAAAAGACTACCTTTTGTGACGGTAAAATTTGCCGACTCAAAAAAACCGACTCAAAAGGCTCTATTTTTAGTAGTGATACAACATGATAAAAAATAAATAAATAAAATGATTATTTTAATATTATAATGCTGAAAACAAAAATAAACTACTGTTCATCTTGAAAACACCCTAGATAATTAATACGTCATATAAACAACTTTCGTCAATTTTATGCTTTTGATTCTCTTACAAAGTTGCTTTTCTAATACATCATATTAATGATTGTTGCTGAAAACACCATTGTAATAGGAAAGAACAAATGCACAAGAATTATGATGGCGGCTGAAAACGCCATGAACAGCAGTTTCTCGGGGTACTTACGTATATGTCTTAATAAGTGGACTTATTGTCTAATAGGTCTTATGAAAAAAATTTGTCATAAAAAAAAATCACTAATTGTAAGTTTTAGTGACAATTTATAAAAATCATGACAAAAAAAAGTCACAAATTTTCAATTTTTAGCAACATATATAAAAAATTGTCACAAAAAAATTATTTTTAGTGACAATGTTACCAAGACTTATTTTCAATAAGACTTGATGGGAATTAAATTTAACTATTAAGACCTATTAATAATTTAGTAAGTTTTTGTTCTTTCACCACTGTAATAAAATTGACAGATGGTGCTGCTTCATTTCAAAGGTGAACTTTCATTAACCCTAAATCCACAATTCGGTGACGCAGCTAGCGATAAATTTGTTACCGAAAGTTCTATATCTCTATTCAATTATCAAATCATTTAATTGTTCATTTTCAATTTCAGGATTTTCCAATTTCAATTTCCTTCAAATTGTTACTAACCAAATCAAAACTTTTTTTCAAATTAAATTAAGAATTAACCAACTACAATAGTCCAAGTAATCCAATAATTCCTGTGGATATAATACCCGTAGTTGCTATATATACAATTTTAATAGTGTATGAGAAGATTGATTTTGAAACAATCAAACTATAACTAGCACATATACAAAAATATAATTTTTACATAGTTCATTCAAAACTAACACCTACATCCATAGTTGTTAGCGGTTCATTATGGTTAAAAAATACTCCTAGTGAATTTCAAAATATAGTGAATGATATTTTTAATCCATTTAGTCATTTTTCCATCGTTTACATTGATGATATACTTATTTTCTCTAAATCCATTCATGAACACTGGAAACACCTTACTGCATTCTTTTATACTATTAAGAGTTATGGTCTAGTTATTTCTGCTCCTAAGATTAAATTATTTCAAACCAAAGTCCGATTTTTAGGATATGATATTCACCAAAATACTATTCTATCTATTAGTCGATCCATTGAGTTTGCGTCTAAGTTTCCTGATGAAATTTTTAGATAAAACTCAATTACAACGCTTTTTAGGATCACTTAATTACATTGCTGAATTTATGGTCTAGTTATTTCTGCTCCCTAAGATTAAATTATTTCAAACCAAAGTCCGATTTTAGGATATGATATTCACAAAATACTATTCTATCTTATTAGTCGATCCATTGAGTTTGGCGTCTAAGTTTCCTGATGAAATTTTAGATAAAACTCAATTACAACGCTTTTTAGGATCACTTAATTAATTGCTGAATTTTACAAGACCTTAGGAAAACTTGTCAACCCTTGTTTGATAGGTTAAAAGACAATCCTCCTCCTTGGTCTTCTACTCATACTGCTATTGTTAACAAGTTAAACACTATGTCAAGTCTCTTCCTTGTTTGGTATTCTACTGAGAATATCATTCAAAATTATTCAAACCGATGCCTTTGATATTGGTTATGGTGGCATCCTTCTCCAGAAAATTACTCCTCAGTCATCTGAACAAATTGTTCGTTATCATTCTTGTGTCTTGAATAAAGCACAAAAGAATTATAGTACTATTAAACAAGAAATTTTATCTACTGTTTTATGCATTAGTAATTTCAAGATGATAATTTAAATCAAAAATTTTTTTGCTTCGTGTTGATTGCAAATCTGCTAATATGTTTTAGAAAAGATGTTCAAAATCTTGCTAATAAGCAAATTTTTGCTCGTTGGCAATCTATTTTAAGTATTTTTATTTTGAAATTGAATTATTTCTGGTTGTCAAATTCTATTCCTGATTTCCTTACCCGAGAATTTTTACAGGGTGGATAGTGAGTCACATCATGCCAATTCCCTATATTCCTTACCATAAACTCTACATTAAACACTATAAAACCTTAGTCAAACATACTACTCGTCGCCTTGCCTTTCTCAAATCAACCCATTTACCTACTAAAAGAGCCCAATACATACAATTTCATCGGATTAAAGCTCAGAAACAACAACTTGCTCATTATATTAATTGTTCTATTTTCACAGATGTCTCGTCCACGGCCTCCTTCCAAAGCCTTGGTCCCATCTAGTCAACCGTTTGTTCCTTCTCCATTGGAGTTAGTCACAAATACATCCTGCTGAATTGGTTAACCGTTACCAATTCTTGGTAACATTCTAAACCTAGTTATACATCTGCTTTGGCTACTATATCCTTTTGCTTCATCTAGTCAAGCAGTTACTCCATACCCTCCTAATCTATTAAATCAGCCCAATTTGATTATGTTAAATCCACCACTATTAATCTCTTTTTCAAAGAACCTAGTCACCCAAAGAGTCATACTGCTCATGATCTAGTTAAATCTTATTTTCCTCCTGGATGACATTTTATTCCTCTTCATCCAGAAAAAAAACAATTACTTTCTATAAAGACATCATGTTCAACCATCAATCCATTGTGATTAAACCCATTTATGATCGCACTTACACAAGTAAAATTGTGTACCATTCACTCTATATTCACAATTTTGTTTCTCTGGTTCATTGGGGTTCTCCTTACCAACTATGAGATTTGTCTGGTCATTCAATTCAATACAGTTACTATAATTACATTGATGCTTGGTTCAAAGTCCTCTTGTATTAATGAGTCAAACATATTCAAATGGAATATGGTATTTCTGATGATGTTATTTACCATCAACACATGGTTAAATGGTGGATATTTTCAAAATTCCACGCATCATTGAAATTGTTCAAACTGAATTCCCAATCAACATACATGCTCCAACTCCTGCTATGGTTAAAGCTCAGCAGATCCCAGCTGTTCCATTGACACAAGGAAGTCAACTTCCTCCAGTCAATCTTGGAAGCCCAACATCCAGTTCTTCCAAGCCCAAGTCATCCAAGTCAAAGATTAAGTCCAAGTCAACAAAGCCTATCAGCCCAAATCAAAGGAAAAATCCAAGTCCAAGGTTAAGTCTAAATCCAAGTCATCCAAGGATGAGCTTCTCCAAATGGCTCGTCTCCTTATGCCCAAGCCAAGTCAGATTCGAATAATAGTGATTCAGAAGAAAGTTCAGACAGTTCAAACTCTTCTGAAGGTTTATCTACTCAAAATCCATATGGACCCGAATTTCAAGATACTCAGGATCCATATGCCTAGTCACCTGTTCAACTTATCAACATTGGATTCTATATAGCTATAATTATTAGCTTCAATCAATACTCGTTTTTTTTAGAAAAGTTGCTGCTATATATATCTATATTGATTCCCTCGGTTACATGCCTCCAAGCGATGAATAGTAAAAAAGTCAACTTACTGTTCACTATTCATCAAAAAGTCAACATTACTATTCCTTATTCATCATGATTTATTCAACCGACAAATTCAGCATAGTAAAAAGCAGCCATCAACTTTAGTTACCCACCGAAAGCAGCAGACAGCTCCCATGTGCTCCTGATGCTCCTTTCAAGTCAGAATTAGTCACTCACAAGGCTAACAGTAGTCTCTTTTGATTATAAAAGGGCGTCTTCAGTCAAGATTAAAGCAGAGTTAGAAAAAATTGAGAGTGCTTATTCTTCAAGAAAAATAGCTCTGTAATTGTATTTTCAAGCTCGTTTTCAAGTTATGTATTTTGAAGAACTGTTGGTTTCATTCTAATAAACAATTGTAAGTTTTATTATTTATGTTTATTTAAACTGTTTTATTTCATTTTCGTTTATATATATATATATATATGTATGTATGTATGTAAATAAATAATTAGAGAAATAGATATCTATTTTTCTAATTTACAAACAATTTTAAAATAGATATTAGAGAAAAATCAATGCTGAATATAATTAATCTATCTATTTTTTCTTAATCCAATCATAACATACTTATACTTAATTTTTTAAAATAATTTTCTTATAACTTCAATTCCTACTTATTTTTATTTCCAAATGAATAAAAAAAAATTAAGCAGTTAGAATCATTTTAAATTGTATGGCACTATTTTTTATTTTCAATTTAACTATTATTATTAATGTCAAATTGAGTGTTTATTTTATTATGTTATAATTTAATATCATATAAAATCATTATATATTTATTTCAATGACACTTTTATAGCATAATAGTATTAAGATTATTAAAATACATATAAATAATTGAAATAAAATTATACTTTCATAATTCAATAGAATGAAAATTGCACTACATATTTCGTAATATATTTTTTAAATAGTTCTATATTTAGAAAGAAAATATTTGTCTCTAAAAATAAAAAATTTGTTACAAAAATTATTAGGAGATTAGTTCTGGTCGTCACTAAAAGATCATCTCAAAATGTCTAAAAAGAAATTTTTAGTGACAATTTTGAACGTGCCACTAATAAATGTTACAAATAATTTTGTGTAAAAAATATGTACTTTTTGAAACAAATTTTAGTTTTAGAAGCATAGTTATTTATCAATAAATGTTTAATTTAATCTAAAAATATAATTATAACATTCTAAAATATTTTATGTCTAAAAAAATTTTATGCCTAAATTTTTGTTGTAGTGGGAGACAAGAATAAGTATGGCAATCCAGGCTTATCAACTTAGTTTATTTTAGGTGAGTAAGTAGAAATTAAACTTATATAGTGTAATCAATACATAGAATAATATAAACTACAAGATGATATATTTAAATATATATATATATATATATATATTTTTTTTAATTAATAAATCTGAATTCGTACTATTACTCGGAATACATAAAAGATAGAACTTATTGAAACAAAATATGGTCATCAATCAAGCAAACCACGTCCTCCTCGTTGCCAGACAACTGATGTAACCGTTGCATAACCGATGACACCGTTTCGCTACAAGTCGATTGTTTTACAACTTTACAAAAAAAAAATAATAATAAATATAAATATAAATATAAATATAAATATAAATAAAATAAGTCAAAGTCAGAGGTATATTTAAAAAAAAAAAATGGACTAATGGGTTTAAACTTAATTTTTTTGAATTAAAAAGACATTGAACTGTTTAAAATTTATTTCTTTGTTTATATGTCTAATTATTTGTTTAAATATCATTTTTCTGTATATATGTCATCTGTCTATTCATCTATCTGTCCATTGGCGTGTCCTTATCACAAAAAAATAAAGGGTAAATTACACTGACATCTCCTAAAGTTTAGTCTAATTACATCATATCCCTTGACATTTTGAAAATTACATATTCACCCTTGTAGTTAAGAATTTCATTTTACAAATCCTCTACTTATATAAAAGGTAATAGCTCCTAGTAGAAAAACAGAAAAATTACATTAGAAAAAAAAAAAAAAAAAAAGTAAAGCAAGCAAGAAAAGAGAGAGTGCACAAGTTTAATATTTTCGTTCTGTTTAAATAATTACGTCAGGAGATAATATGCATTAAACCCAAATTTCTAGTGATGTAAGTATAATTTACCCAAAATTAAAATTAAAATTAAAATTAAACATTGTACATATGACCCCGATTGGTGCGGGCCTTTCACCAATTAATAATAAATAAATAAAAAGAAATAAATAAATAAAATATAGAACAAACAAACAACAACGACGATTTGACTAACCGGTTTATGTTCTATCAAACCCTAGCGCTGAATTGGAAGTTTCAACTGCTTTGTTTGAAACATATTTACACTTTTAGCACCACCTGCTTCTCGAATTCTATTGGTACCTATTCCAAAAGGAAAATGATATACAAATTCATAATGTAGATTAATTTTTCTAAATCTAATGATATATAAATGATATGATTGGTTGATAAATAAATAATATATAAGAGTGAGTGTTACCTTTAATATCATAATTTTTCGTCATATCATTGAATTTAAAAATTAAATCTAATTTTTGATCTTAAATAACAATCCTCATTTCAAAATTGTTATGCAATGCATAGTAATGTAAAGCTCAACGGATTTCAACTGGTTTAGAGGTCCAATTATTGGCTTTGAATGGCCGCTGTCTTGCTTGTTCACCCATGCACAAATTCATTCAAAAATTATCTATTTGATCTAGAATACTGTTTATTTGTGTGCCCAATCCAATGATAATTTATTATTTTATTTTTTGAATCGTATATTTATTTAGTTCCTACTAAATCGTCACATTGCCAATAAAAAATTTACAGGAAACAAGATAACATATGGCATGAGATCGTAAATGCACTCTTATGTTTGTTACAAATGCACCAAAGCCACTCTTATGTTTGTTACAAATGCATTGTCTACACATAACATCGTAAATACAACATGATAAAAAATAAATAAATAAAATGATTATTTTAATATTATAATGCTGAAAACACAAATAAACTACAGTTCATCTTGAAAACACCCTAGATAATTAATACGTCATATAAACAACTTCCGTCAATTTTATGCTTTTGATTCTCTTACAAAGTTGCTCTTCTAATACATCATATTAATGATTGTTGCTGAAAACACCATTGTAATAGGAAAGAACAAATGCATAAGAATTATGATGGCGGCTGAAAACACCATGAACAGTGGTTTCTTGGGATACTTACGTGTAGGTCTTAATAAGTGAATTTATTGTCTAATAGGTTTTATGAGAAAAAAAATTCATAAAAAAAAGTCAGTAATTGTAAGTTTTAGTGACAATTTATAAAAATCATGAGAAAAAAAAGTCACTAATTGTCAATTTTTAGCAACATATATAAAAAATTGTCACAAAAAAATTATTTTTAGTGACAATTTTATCAAGACTTATTTTCAATAAGACTTAATGGGAATTAAATTTAACTATTAGGACCTATTGATAGTTAGTTTTTGTTCTTTCACCACTGTAATAAAATTGACAGATGGTGCTGCTTCATTTCAAAGGTGAACTTTCATTAACCCTAAGTCCACAATTCGGAGACGCAGCTAGCGATAAATTTGTTACCGAAAGTTCTATATCTCTATTCAATTCTCAAATCATTTAATTGTTCATTTTCAATTTCAGGATTTTCCAATTTCAATTTCCTTCAAATTGTTACTAACCAAATCAAAACTTTTTTTCAAATTAAATTAAGAATTAACCAACTACAATAGTCCAAGTAATCCAATAGTTCCTGTGGATATAATACCCGTAGTTGCTATATATACAATTTTAATAGTGTATGAGAAGATTGATTTTGCGACAATCAAATTATAACTAGCACATATACAAAAATATAATTTTTACATAGTTCATTCAAAACTAACACCTACATCCATAGTTGTTAGCGGTTCATTATGGTTAGAAAAGGATACAGAACAAATAGTTGTACGTCAGCTAGAATGATATGTAATCTCGTATGGTATTTTCATATCATCATATAGCTTCATTAACAAAATAAATATTTGACAAAACAAAATAAAAGATTACAAGAAAACTATTTATACACTTAGATTAATAAAATTAATAATCCATACGATTAAATAATAATTTAAATTAGTAATTTATGACAGTAATGCTTGTAGTTGACTCATAAATAACATGATTAACACAATCTCTGCCAAATCATCCTGTAATCGGGATAAATATTGAATGTAATAGTGATGTTATGTTACGGAATTACCATTCGAGCAAGACAATAGAGCCAAAATTATTTATTGAGAATTTACCCAAAAATATGAATCAATGGTTCAAATTCATTTCACTCATAGATCTCACACCTCATTAATTTACTATGTGTAATATATGCCCGGGGGTACCCGTGCACGTTTAAACAATTCGGATCCTCGATTTCTTTAATCTAGTCTCATGAGTGCAATGTAAAACATAGATGAGAGTTCATATTTGACAATTTTTATAGAAAATTCGTTTTATTACAAAATATTTGTCAAAAATGGACTGCATCACCGGATCTTAGAGTCACCACCTAATATTTTGAGAAAATTAAGAAATCCGTAACTCATGCCAACACTACAAGAAAATACATTTTTGGCGACTAAAAAAAATTTAGTCGCCAAAAGTTACGGAATTGACTACCAAAAATAATATTAGTCGGCAAAAGTCAAATATTTAGCTACTAATTTTTTTTAGTTGGGGAATATTGATTATTGGCGACTAAAAAAAATTTCGTAGTTAAAAATATTACAATTGGCGACTAAAAAATTTTAGTAGCTAAAAATATCACAATTGGCGACTAAAAGAAATTTTAGTAGCCGTAAAGCTAGTTTTAACTACTAAAATTGTTTAGTAGCCGAATGAAAAGAAAAAAAAAATAGTTTTTATCTTTAGCGACCAAAAATTTGGTAGCCAAAAGTATATTTTCAGCGACAAAAGAATATTTTTGTCGCCGTATAATTAGTTTTAGCAACTAAAATTGTTTAGTGGCCGAATGAAAAAAATAATTACTTTTATCTTTAGCGACCAAAACATATTTTAGTCGCCAAAGATGCTATATTTCAAAGACCTTTCAAATTTTGAATGGATTTCAAAAATTAATTGGCGACCATTAGGTATTTCGTCGTGAATTGCATAAAATGATATATATATATATATTTTGTACCAAACCAAACCCTAAAATAATCAGCGCCTCTCTCTCTCTCTCTCTATTTTCAGCATCCCTCTCCGTCTCCGCTGCTCCTCTCCCCTCCCTCTATCACTGTCGCTCGTCCTCGCCTTCGCCGGAAACCGGAGCACCTCCTCCTCCTCCACCATCACCATCGCCATCGTCATCGTGAGTACCGCCGCTCTTTTCACGCCACCTCCTCCTCCGCCGATCTTCATAGATCCACCGCCACCGCCACGAGATCCAGAGGCTTCATCGCTGAGATGAACTCTGCTCCATTGATGCTCCGTCTCGCGTATGCTTCTCTCTCTCTCTCTGTCTCTCTCTCTCTATATATATATATCTATCTATCTATCTATATATATAAGAATTGCTTTGCTATAGAAGGCTCGCTTTTTTTCCCCCTGTTTTGCCCCTTAGATTTATACATATTCCGAAGCAATGGTAAATGTCCAACGGCTATTAGCTTAGTACAAAGGGTGTTGTGTATGAATTTACTAAAACGTGTGAAGTGCCTAGAGCAAGTGCAAGCATGATAAATAATTACCATTTATATTTTTACAATTTTACAACTTTACCTATAATACCTGTTGTAATTTCTTTATATTTGTGGGGTTGATTTTGGTTACCATTGCTTTGACTTTTTGTTACATCTTTATTTTATTTTATTGGAAAATTTGAAAATCAGTGTATGTTTTCAAAAATAATTTCAAAATAGTGGTAAATTTTACCAACTTTAATTATTAGAGGTATAAACTTTTCTATGAATTTGTAAATATTTTGTAAAATGACCATTTTTCCTATTTTATTTGAGATTTATAAAGAAAAAAAAAATGGAGCTTCTCCAATGAATGTTATTGTCAAAAATTAAGATCAAGGCCAAATTGGAACTCTCCAAAGGCTAGATAAATAAACCTTTTGTTTTCTTAGTTATTCTTTTAAAGAGGCTGAATTTATTTACTAAGTTGGTATTAAAGAGGCTGAATTTACAAATTTAGTTTGTTTAAAACTATATTTATTTATAGTCACATGTTCTAGAAATTATATGACAGTATCATCAATTGCCATTTTCAGGGGGGAAAAGGTATATTAGTTTCTTTTTGTCATTCATATTAGTTGTAATTGTAAGCTTTGTTTTACCTTGTCTCAGCATGGTAAAGGAAACGATGGAAATTTATGTAGATTTAAGTCAAGTTTAGGATGTACTAGATGATAAATGTTTGGAAGTCCCCTGAAATGGAAAAAGATATGTGACTGCTTGAGATTTTCTGTAATCAATGTTAATAATGTATTTGAAAGAACCATATTTAATGCATGTTAACAATGTCCTTGAAACAACATTATTAAAGAGAAATTACTGAGAAGTCTCCTCAGATGCTGAAATTCGAGTGTATGATGTTTTGCAAAATGTTGATGGTTTGCCCTTGATCAAGGCAAACATACTACTAAGCTATACTTTCCATTCCACCCTCATGAAGGGCTTTCCTTAGTATTATGAAGTTGTAATTCAATTTTCAAAGAGGTTGACTAACATCCAAGCTAGATTGGGTGCATTCCAATAACAATTTGTGTTGAAACTGGTAATTTGAATTTCTGTACTTGTTTTTATCTCTTTATCATTGTGGAAGCTAAGTTGGCTGGAAAAAAAAAATGTGTACTTGTTTTTATTCATCTGTTTCCTAATTATTATTTTGTAGGTTGCTCCAACAAAGTATAGGGGTTCTCTTGGGACCCTGTGTCAAATTGGCACATGCCTTGGAATTATTGCATCACTCATTTTAGGAAGTCCTTCAGAAAATGATCCCCACTGGTGAGGCTTTTTCTTTTGTTTCCTTGTGAATGCTTGAGCTCCGAGGAGTGGATTCCAAAAATCAATGATTTTGCTCAATGATATTTTGATCTGATATATTGAAATGGCTATATCCAGCTTTCTTGCTCTATTTAAATTAAGTAGTAATGTATTATTTATGCTTGCGTTGATTTATTGTTCCTCTAGATAGAAGGAAATCAGGTAGTTTGGGTTAAACATAACAGGACATGCGGAAATAAGATTGGATTGGGAAATAGAAATTGTAAATTTGAGAATGAACTTTTGGGAGTGAATTGCGATGCTTGTTTGAATAAAGAAAAGGGAAGCATATGTTATATTCTTTTGCTATTTTGATAATTTTGGAATTTCACAATTTGTGATTCAGTCAGCATGCAATATTTGTGATTTTTGACATCTGTTATATGAAGAATAGAAGAGTGATTAATAAATTATGAAGCATATGAAGTACTGTCAGGATCGATCCTGTTTCATTCATGTTCTGCGTCTATTCTAGTCATCTAGAAGGTAGGTGGTATATCACGTTCAGCCAGAGTTTAAATGTATCTTGTTTTCAGGTGGAGGACAATTCTCTATATTGCGAGTGTCCCTGGATTTATTTTATCCCTTGGTATGCAGTTTGCTGTAGACAGCCCAAGGTGGCTATGCAAAGTAGGACTCTGTTTATTTTCTACAAATTATCTTTAAATTGTTTTTCACGTGCTTTTATTAATCTGGCCTTGATCTTAATTTTTAATTATTTTTGTTTACATATTAGTATTGACTATTAATCTTATAAATAAACCTTTTGTTTACATATTAGTATTGACTATTAATTATTTTTAAATTATACAAATTCACCATCTCAAAGTTTGGAGAAAAAAATGATTGTACGATCTACACCTTTCTACCTATGAAAGGGGGTTCAAAGTAATAAAGTTAAATAATTTCGAGATGATATAACAACAAAATTTGGTTTCTCACAATTAGTGTCAATAGATTGTTTATATATATATATATATATATATTTATGCTATTTTCATATTTTATGTCCATAGAAATTGATATTGTAGTTTATACTTTCTTCTTAAAATTTTTGTTAGAATATATGTTTACCCTCTTACGTTAAAATCCTGTAAGTATACCTATCAAATAAATTTTAGGGGAATATCGTACCTGTAAGTATAAAGTTTCCAAATGGTTACTCATTGCTTGTTTTCACATGAATGGTATTTGTAGTGAAGCCTGCCTCACATAATCACATGGTTGCTTGCACATTGAAGAAGAGGAGAATAGAGGTACAAGATGAACAAGTTTGATGTGGTATTATTGAATCACATTGTGGAAAATTATGCCCAGGTAACAGGTAAAGTGGCCATTGTTATCATGAATCGACCATTTATGAACGTTGCTAATATAGTTAAAGCAAAGTCGATGAAGTGGAGAAATTCGTTTACCGCAGTGTGTGAATGATAAATATGTTTTGAATTGCATGGAAATTTCATATGATAGGTAGACACTGCTCATGGTTTATAGAATAGTTGGCTAGAGAATTCTGGAATTGATAGGTAGACGCTACTCACGCTTTTATAGTGTTTGAATTTCCGGTTATTATTAGGATTACTTTTATAGCAACATCAATTTATTAGCAACATCAAATAGAGCAACTAGATTCATATGTTGTATGTACTCAGATTGAACATCAAAAAATTTATTTCATATATATTCGAGTATGCAAAACTAATGATTAATTTGAAAAGATTACTTAATTTCGAGTTTTATATGTTTTTTTTATAATTTTAAATTGGCCAATATTTAGTCAATACTAATGATTAATATTATTTTTTTTTACTTTTTGCAGATGGTTTTTGACATACAAATGTGGATATGGCTTTTTTGACAAGTACGGAAGGGCATTGTTTTTATATCTCCGTCTGTATATATAGTGGTTCATACAAATTAGTTTTTTGGGGTGGTAAATATCCAAAATTTGGCTTGATAGAAATTAGCATTGGACGTGGTACAAATTAGTTTTTGGGGCAGTACAGAATAAATTTTTGGTGTGGTATAGATTTCCTTTTGGATATTAAATTTGGTTAATCCTCTATTATGTATGGAATTAAATTATTGGGGTTGGATTATACTTGGTTCGTATGGAATTTGTATAGCATATAGAATTGGACGTTGAATATAAATTTTTTTGGATGGTTGGAAGTGAGATGTGTACACGTTGTTGAATGGTTGATAATATATTAGTATTGATGGATTATATTGTTTATAAAGGGTACATGTTGCACTAATAATGGATACAGGTGGTTCAGAAATTTAAAAAAAAAAATTTAATATAGTATTTGGTGACTAAATATGTTGGTAGCCAAAAATGTAAGCAAATATTTTGGCGACCAATAATTTAGTAGCAAAAAATAACCAAATGGCTTTTTGCGACCAAATCACATAGTAGCTAAAACAAATCAGAATGAGGGAAGTTTAATTGCCGACTAAATATTTTAGTCACTAAAAACATAACATCCTTTGGCGACTAAAGTGTTTGGTAGCTAAATGTACGTATTCTATTAGCGACTAAAATTTTAGTCTCTAATAGTTTAATTTAGTTTATGTGAGAACTTTCGGCATATTGGTCGCCAAAAGATACCTTTGCCAAGTAACCAAAGTTTAGTAGCCAAAAGTTCAATTTCGGCGACCAATAATTTAGTCACCAAAAGATCACCTTTCCCGACTAACCGAAGTTTAGTAGCCAAATGTTTAACTTTCAGCGACCAAAAATTGTTTAGTCGCCAATACTATCGCCAACAGGGTATAGGCGACTGACTTGGTGACAAAAAAATTTAGTCACTAATCAGATTCGGCGACCAAAAATGGGACTTTTGGCAACCAATATTTTGGTCGCCAAAACTGTCATTTCTTGTAGTGAAGGTCACTCTTCGTCATAACTAAAGATGTTTGGCTCGGAACCTTAAGTACGAAAGGGGAAAGTCATTAATTGAATACCCTACTCACCCAATCAAAGATCGGCCTCTACTAAACCATGATATGAGTTTTATTAACATTATATGTTTATATTCCAGTTATTTAATAAATCTTAAAATTTACTATGTGAAGCATACAAGTATAGACTATGTAATTCATTTTGGAACAATTTGATTTCATGTGTTTTGAAAGAGTTTTGAAAATGTACAACCCAAAAAAATTTAGTTTACAAACATGAAAATCAACATCATTCCAAATTAAGCGACATAACCTTCATCCATAGGCATTCGTACAATTATATCAAGTAAGAACATAGCCTCATGGTTGAGTGCTAAACATAGTAAGAAAAACATGCACAAGTGGGATGCCAAAGTAGAAAAACTTACATGTTTACCGACTTCCCAAGAATAGCTACAAAACAAAGTTAGCGAAATATGTATGATCTTATATACAAAATTCTAATGCAATTCACTCATGAAATGCAACTAAAGATTTGACTTATAAAATATGACATGTGAATCATCTCAAGAATATAAGGTAGAGTACATAATCATATAGGAATTAATTAAATCCACAAATACAAACTTAGCTCAATCATTATGCATGAAACATAGATACAAAGCATGGATATCATGAAAACCAAAATATGATGCATATTCGCAAAAGAAAGCAAGTAAAAGAATGGGATAGATAGAAGTGGGGTGGAAAATTATTACAACACTTTGAATAATTAATTACAAACTAAATGAGAGAGGAAGGAGGAAAATAATACAACAAAATAAAAATCTCATAAAACACTCAAATGAAAAACAAAATATAAGCTTCATGTGTTTTAAGGATCGTCGGAAACTAGTAGACTAAATGCCGGAAGCTTACTTTGCTCCGTCTATCGGAAGTTAGTCGACTGGCCTAGGCCTAACAAAACATATCTTGTTCCAACACCAAGAAAAGAACAAACAAGGAATATGTAAGTGGCTCAACTAACCACTTTCGGTTAGATTACAATAAAACTAATATGAAAACAAAGCAAGAAAACAAATATAAGATAGAGAATGCAAGAAAATGAAAGAAATTGAAAATTCACCTTCTAAAGAGAGGATGAACTTCTTGATTTCTAAACTTCCTTTTGATCACCCTCAAGGTTGTTAATTATGTTCTCAAGCCTCAATTCAAAAGGTTGGAATTTGAGCTAGAATGATAGTTTTGGACAAGTGTGTTGATCACCCTTTAATCTTTTTTAACTTGGCAAGGATTATTATCTCTTTGATCAACACTTTAGGACTTGGTTTCAATAAGTTTTTTTTTTTTTTTTTTTTTTGCAAGGGAAGATGAGATGTATAGAGGCTTGGTAACTTCACTAGTTTGGTAAGACAACTCTCTTGTTTTCAAAACATTCTTTTCTTTCTCAAATTCCAACTCAAATTTAACATTCTATCTACACTTCTCTCAAAATCCCTCCCCTCTTTCAAGACTAGAACTCTCATTACATAGGTAATGCAAGTAGGTAATGGTGGAAGACGTGAATGAAGCACTTAGGCAAGATAATGGAACTAATGGAGTACTATGGAGCTAATAAGGGACAAAAGTAGAGCATTATCTCAATGGATGAGGCACAAGTCAATGGAGGATGAGTAAGCATGCATTTGGTGCAAAAATGGATCAAAAATGGGATAGTTGAGTGCCCCACACACGAAAAAAACGAGCCCACTATTTCAAGGTCGCGAGCGCGTTTGGTAAGGTCGCGGGTGCAATTAGCCTAGTAGTGGCTGTAACCAGGCAAGTCGCGGACGAGATGGGAGGAAAAGTCAAGTTAAAAGATATGACTTGAGAAATACAAGACAAAGCTCCTGTTGTGGTAAAATGGTTCAATGTTTCTTCTCAAACAATAGTTCAACGGTCTGAATCCCCCAACCCACAAGTTTAATTATTTTTCTTTTGCCAAGCCATTGATGACCAAGCTAAGTCGCGCTGCCAAGCCGCTGACGTCACCTGACATCATTGCATGGAATTCAGAGAGGAATTATTCTGTGTGACACGATTAGGTGCAACCGTGTATCTGGACCGTCCAATCTATTTTGGCTAATTAAATCTAAGTTATCCAGAGTCCAATCACAATAATCTAATAGTGTTTTTCAACTATTTAGAACATTCCGAACACATCCGTACAGTCAGATTATGCAAATTACACTAGGCCAAAACAGAATTAGGATTGACAGTAAAGCTCAAATTCCAACTTTTTTACTGATGATTTTGTGAGAAACACATTCTGATTTTCATCGTCGTGAATCAAAAGAAGTGTTCAAGTCTTACAGTCGGTTAAAATGAGGTGTCTACATTATATACCACAAAAACTGATTCTAGGTAAATTATGGGTTCCTAAGTCTGGGTTCATAGCCTTTTTCGTTACTATTCAATGAGTATTGTTGATTTACGATAAGGATCACAATAATGTTAGATTAGTAGAAAACAAGAGTCCATCCTGTGCAAAATCTATCTTTTATTAATTAAGAAATGTAAATACTAAAAAATTCAACACCCATTGCTTGAGCAATGATTCAAAAATATGAAATAAAAAATATAAGGGTAAATTATAAATATATTTTCTGATATTTATTTAAAATATGAATTACCTTATATTTTAAAAATTACATCTTGCCCTTTCAAATTTTCAATCGGATAACAAATGGTTTCTTTTATTTTTAAATCATTAAGTCACTTAATAGATTTTAATGATGTTAAAAATATATTTTAATAAACAATTCTACTAATTTCATTATAGTAGTTAGGAATTTTAAATTTTGTTAAATAATTTTTTTTGACAAGAGGGTATTCATAATTTTTAAAATTTTAGGCACGTGCATTGCACGTGTCACATGATTTTTTTTTTTTATCAATTGTTAATATTGCAATTATGCTTGTCTATTAAATTGCTATTTGATATGTATACAAAGTATGAAGACTTGTATGTGTAAATTAATATGTATTCAAAATACAACTAACCAAGAAATGAATACATGATAAATGAGAAATTTTATAAATATAAACATTAATTTATAAGCAGATTGTTGAGATCACAATCTTATCTTAAACAATAAACAATAAGCAGGTCCTTTAAATATATAGTATTACACAAATATTTTTCTATCAACTTCTCACTTCAATTTTTCATAATCCGTACCTGTAATACAATTGAATATATGAAATTAATTACACAATTACAAAATTTTGTTTAATAGTTCATCTCATAATACAAATTTATTGAACCCACTATTACATATTATTTGCATACTATTGGTGTAAGAATGTATTACTATCAATATGTAATATAGTTTTATACATCAAGAGTTATTGAGTCTCATTTCCTGTGTCATGAATATCTTGTATGATGAAAAATATAACATTAATCATTAGTATATTTTCATTTATGTAGAAAATATGAAATAGTTTTTTTAAGAAAATTAAATGACATTGTAACTTAATATTTCTATCAATACAAGAATTTTATAATTATTTTCACGATATTTATAGATCTATCCTTATAAGTGTTTTGCAAGGTCACTTTTATGAAATTGTTAAGTTACATAATTTATTATGATATCTGTAAGCAATCAACATATAACAAAAATTGGTCGAAACTTTTTATTTAATGTACTTACTTTTTATATCATTCAGTTGTTGCGGTAACATTTGGGCATTATTTGATTATTTTTTTCCCTTATAATTTGACTAAAATGTATGCATGAGGTACATTGTTTTTCTTGAACTTCATAACAGATAGGACAATTTCTGCTCCAACTCGTCTAACTTTGCTTAGAGAGCATGTTGGAATAGATCTTTTTGTTTCACCATCTTCTAATTTTTCTTTTTGCCCATCATTATAACTCATTGTAATAAAAATATTTTGATGAGTAAGAGTTTGAGGAGATATCATATTGTTATGAATTTCAAAATCATTTTTTCCTCAATGATGTGATTTTTTATGTGAGGGAATATCGTATTGTTATAATTTATGTATGTATGATTTTTTAATTAGATTATTGAATTTACATAAAAATTGAAAATAATTTGTCAATAATTTGTATAAAATTAGAAATTACTGAAGAAAGATTTAAAAAATGAGAAGTTTATAGTGTTTGGTTTGTTTTTTCAAACTTTCGTTTTGAATTTTTTGATTTTCACACACACATATATATATATATATATATATATATTTTTAACTTTGATTTTTTTTTTTTTTTTTTTTCTTTTCAAATTCACTTAATTTGATACTTTTTTTTATTTTTTAATTTTACTTTAGATTTGGATTCACTTAATTTAAATACACTTAAAAATAATGTGCTTTCTACTCTTTTTGAAAACACAATATTAATATTAAATAATAATAATAATAATAACAACAACAACAACAACAACAACAACAACAACAACAACAACAATATATATAATAATAAATCAATACACGTTTGAATTTATATAAAAAAATTTACTAATATTTTACTTTTTAATTCTATTTGGATTATTAGATATTAGATTTTCATGTAGAAGTATAATTTAAATATAAAATATGATGAAATTCCAGTATTTTTAATTACCAAAACTGAGAAAATATGAAAAATTGAAAATTGAAAAACAGATTTAAAAAATAAAACCAATGAAAGTGATTCTTGTTTAGAATTTTGACACTATACCTTATTAAAGTACCATGTAAAATATTACAGTTCATAAAATATAATTTAAACAAAAAGAAATAAGAAAGATTAATTATTGTTTATTCTTCAATCATCATCAATGTAAAACATAGGAAGAGAGCCTTTTTTTTTTTTTTTATATAAATAAGAATGGAAACGGTTTGTTTATATAGGATTTTTGAAAGCAAATATATCGTTTTTTAGTGTTCAACTCTAAAAATAAAAAGATAATTGATTTATATAGAACTTTTCATGACTTTTAGAACATATAATAGATTTGAAAGGGCAAAATTGGTATTTAAAAAAAAATAGTAAGTTCTTCACACTTTTATAATAGTAGCAGATAAATAAATAGAGAACAATTTGAAATTTTAAGCAAATTTGAGAGCAGGAAACGAACAATATATAATGTGGGTGTTTGAGAAATTGCTATTTTAGTAGGCTATTTTAGTTTTTAGCTATTTTAGGAGGCTAAAATTTTTATGTTTGGGAAGATAGTTGATTTTTTTATAATTGGATGTGATATTTGTGAGAGAAAAGTGAAATGATTATGAGTTTAATGTGATATTTTATCTTATTAACTATTTTCGCCTATTTTATCTTTTAATGCTATTTTAACCAAAAAAAATTAAAAAAATTTCTTTCCAAACACCCCCAATAGTTCATGTTTGATTTTGCACATGAGCCCAACCTTGTCCACATGAAGAAAACAAATCCAAAAAGTGCCCAAGACAAGCCCAGATTGAAAGCCAGCCCACCAGGAAGCCAATGGGATTGTTTTGAGAAAATTATCAATAAGTTCCGTTTAATTCCCAAGATTATAAGGTGGATAATTAAGTCCTATTTTTGATAATTTATTCCTAAAAAATTTATTTTCTATAATGATATCTTTTCCACCAATTAAGAAAATTCTATTAACTTTTTGACTATTTGGTTAAAAAGGTAGGTAAAAAAAACTTGTATGTTTGGGATGACTTTTTAGCTAATTACGAAGAGATGTGCAAAAAGTAGAGAGAAAAGAGAATCTTTGACTTTTTTGTATGAGTGGTTGGCTTTTTGGCTAATTTAGTAACTTTTTGGCTAATTGACTAATTTAGTCAGTCCCCAAACGGGGCCTAAATATGCATAAAATCCTTCATTTTTACTATACTTTGAAAATATATGATTTTTTCATTGTATTATTTTTCAAATTTTTTTAATGAAATTAGGCAGTTTTTGAATTTTGTTATCAAATATATATTTTATATTGAAATTTAAAATTAATTTGTAAGTAACTAAAATTATGTAATTGTTATTCATATTTTAGTAACATGGATAAAAATGAAATAAAACATATCATGGCAATTCAAAATTAGAATCAAGAGATTACTTGTAGATTCAAAAATTTATTAAAAAAAAAAAGAAAAAAAAGAGCGGAGTCATGGCTATGAGGACGAGTTTTGAAAGAAAAGGATAATTTAATCATTTGGGATAGAATTATTCTTATATGAAACAAAATAAGTTCTTTCAGGTAAAGTTCAGGAAGTGAACTGAATTTATATTTCAAAGTCTCAAATTTATTACCCGAATAATTTGCTAAAATTTTCTTTCATAATTGAGAGTTCTGTTGTGTATATGGCGGATGGCCCGGAATTAAATATTTTTATTTTATTCTTTATTTTTTATTAATTAATAAGAGAGTAATTATAAATAAAAAAAATATTACATCAAACAAATCAGCCCAATAATAGCTAAAAAGCTAACAATCACCTAGCATAACTACCAATTTTCAAGCCTAAACCTAAGCCCAAGCCAAACAACTACTATTAACTACATATAACTATCATAATATGAGAGAAGTAAATACCACAAAAAATTCGAACTCCTCCGTAGGAGTTGAACACACAATGTGGTGCTACACAACCACTATGCAAAAGACCCTGTTTTGAGGATAGCCCAAATTGGGCAATTCTTATTTTGTAGGCTAATGTATCTTCTATACCTGTTGAATAAATATCATAATTTAACCATTAAAATCCAGATTTCAATATATCCAAAATTAAATACTAGAGTCTTGAATAGATTGTGCCTAGAAAGATAATTTGTAGTGAACTTAATCTGATTCCCAAAGTTTAACAAATGTCATAACTTTAATCTTATTCCCAATTTTAATTAGTAATGAACTTAATCAACACAAATAATCAGCACAATATAAGATATAGGCGCAACGGGCCCATTATTGGGGCTTGTGGACCAAGACATGCAACTTATAGATGGGCCTCCAGCGGATGCTATTGTGGGCTTTGAGTTGAGTATGGTAAATAATAGAAGTGATACTCCCTTGGATGGGCTAGGCTTGGAGAAAGCTAGTAGTGTAAGTGCTGTGGATGGGGCTTTGTCCACTAATGCTGAGATGGATGGTGCTCATGTTTTGAGTCTGAATACAAAGAAATCAAAGAATTGTAAGAGGTCAGCACGGGAGGGATGTGGCCAGGGGGTGCCTTAGCTAACTGTGGGATCTAAACGTAAAGGGGAATTCAGTACATCTAGGCTGAAGGAAGATGAGATTGTGTTGGGAAAGAAGTCAAAGTGGTTATTGAAGTGGTGACAGATGATTTGGATCAACAATCAATTGTGGTGGCTGCGGTGCAGCCCCGCCAAGCCCAATGAGCTGCTTAAGTTAGAACTGCGATGGGCTTGGGAACTCGTGGACAGTTCGAGATCTTCAGCGGATGATGAAGATAAAAGATCCTAGTTTGGTGTTCCATATGGAAACCATTTGTGATTCGAAGCGAATTGAATGGTTGCAATGCAAGTAGGGCTTGTCTGGGGCCTTTTTGATGAGTTGAATTGGGAGATCAGAAGGTTTGGCACTATTATGGAAAGATAATATTCAAGTGTCCATAAAAAGCTACTCATGTGGCCATATAGATGCTGTGGTGAACTCTGGGATTGGGTTGGCTCCATGGCGATTCACTAGGTTTTATGGCAATCCAGATGGGTCTCAAAGGAAGGCCTCTTGGAGCTTGATGCGACAGTTGGCAAGTTTGTCGGACCTAGCTTGGATGATCGTTGGGGACTTTAATGAACTCTTATTTAGTCATGAGAAAATTGAAATGGATCAACGAAGCCAACATCTAATTGATGCTTTCCACAGCTCGGTGAATGATTGTGGCCTTGTTGATTTGGGGTTTGTAGGCTCTAAGTATACCTGGTGTAATAATAGGCAGGATGGGTTGGTGCGTGAAAGGCTAGATCGAGGTCAAGCTACTGTTGAATGGATGGGAGCTTTAAGTGCTACTGTGTTCCATCTTGTCTGTACGACATCGGACCATGTTCCATTACTGGTTAATATTTTGGGAAATAAGCAGGTTCATCATAATTGAAGGTGGGGTTCTTCGATTTATCGATTTGAGGCCATGTGACTCTAGGATGAGGAGTGTGAGGGAATTGTTCGTAACCATTGGTTGATGGATGGAGATCATAATCTGAGGGGTTTACATCGTAATTTAATGGCTGTACGTATGGGTTTCCTTTCATGGAGTCGAGCAAAATTTGGGGACGTCAATAGGAGAGTTCGAGAAAAGGTGAAGGAGATACAGAACCTTGAAAATGTGGAGATCCACTAGTGTGCAGGTGGATAGGAACAAATTACTTACAGAAGTTGATGAACTCCTTGAGCGAGAGGAGGTTTTTTGGTTTCAGTATGCTTGAGCGAACTGGTTGAGGGATGGGGACCATAACACGGCTTTTTTTCATGCAAAGGCTTCACAGGGGCACAAGAAGAAGCGAATTTTGGGTTTGGAGGATGATCAAGGACGATGGTTCACTACGGAATTGGAGTTGGGAAGAATAGCGGTGGATTATTTTGAGCAATTATTTGCAACCATTGGCCATAATGATGTTGACAGACTAACTGAGGCAATCACATCTCGAGTATCAGATGATTTGCAGGCTATGTTAGCTGGAGCTTTTAATACTGATGAGGTATATCAGGCCCTACATCAGATGCACCCTACAAAAGCTCCTGGACCAGATAGGAAACATGCACTTTTTTATCAATGTTTTTGGCCGATAGTTGGGGCTCATGTGACCAAAGCGGTTCTAGGCATCTTGAATGGATCTGATGATGTAGGTGTGATAAATGATACGTTCATAGTCCTTATTCCGAAAGTGAAAGAGGTACGATGGATGATGGAGTTTCGGCCAATTAGCCTTTGTAATGTGATTTACAAGGTTGTAAGGTGTTGGCCAACCGCTTGAAGACGGTTTTACCACTTGTGATCTCACCAAATCAAAGTGCCTTTATTGGGGGGGGGGATTAATTAGTGATAACGTTCTGATGACATTCGAGTTGTTTTATTTTATGAAAAATAAGTGCTATGGCAATGAGGGTTGTTTTGCACTCAAATTGAGTTGAGTGGGGATTTATTCAAGGGGTTATGGAGCGCATGGGTATGCCAAATCTATTTTTTGCACTTATCATGAGATGTGTTTCAACAGTGTGCTACTCTGTTTTGATCAATGGGCAGCCGACCATAAAGTTTCGTCTGACTAGGGGGACCCGTCAAGGTGACCCATTGTCGCCTTATCTCTTTGTTCTGTGTGCTGAGGGGCTGTCGGCATTAATTAGAAGGGAGGAAGACAGTCATCGTCTTACTGGTGTTGCTATTAGTGCAGGGGGACCTATATCTCATTTATTCTTCGCTAATGATAGTTTGTTTTTTGGAGTGGCTAAACCGGAGGAGATTCTAGTTATTCAAGAGATATTGCAGGAGTATAAACAAGCATCTGGGCAACAAATTAATCTTGATAAATCAGCCATCTATTTTAGTGCCAATGTGGTTAATGAGGTTAGGGAAGGTTTGCATCAAATTCTAAATGTGGGTATCATTGTTAACTTTGGCAACTACCTAGGGATACCATACCTCATTGGCAGGTCCAAAAAGATGGTGTTCAATTTTATCAAGGAAAAAGTTTGGAAACGGGTTAATAGCTGGAAGGAAAAACATTTTTCGGTCACAGGTCGAGAGGTTATGATAAAAGTTGTAGCTCAGTCCATTCCTACTTATGTTATGTCATGCTTCCAACTCCCAAAAACACTTTGTGTAGAAATTGACTCGATTGTATGTCGGTATTGGTGGGAGCAAAGTGGTGACGAAAGGAAAATTCATTGGACCTCCTGGGAAGCTCTGTGTTGCCCAAAATGGGAGGGAGGAATGGGCTTCCGACGTTTGGCAAATTTTAATAGTGCCATGTTGGCGAAACAGGGGTGGAGGCTCCTTAATTTTCCTGACTCATTGTTAGCTCAATTGTTGCGCGCCAAGTACTATCCAACCTCGACTTTTATGGAGGCAAAGTTGGGCCCTCATTTACGTGGAGGAGTATTTTCAAGTCTAGAACCCTTTTGTTGGTAGGTTTACGGTGGCATATTGGGGATGGTCACACCGTTCGAATTTGGGGAGATAAGTGGTTGCCTCGAGGTCATTCTTTTCTTCCAATTTCTTCTCCTACTCTTTATGTTGATTCAAGGGTGCATTTCTTAATGGATTCGGATCGAAAGTGTTGGGATTTGGAAAAGTTACAGGCCCATCTTCTCGATATTGATGTGGAAGTGGTTCAGAGGATACCTATTAGCCCTTATCTTCCCTCAGATAAGTTGATTTGGCATTTATACTCGAGATGGGTGCTTCCCTGTTCGGTCGGCTTATCATCTCCAAATAAATCTATCAAGGATGGGGACACATTCGGAATCGTCAAATAAGGTGGAAGCACAACGACAGTTTTGGAAAAGGGTTTGGCATTTACAAGTTCCTAACAAGATTAAGGCTTTTGCGTGGAGGGCATGTTTGAATATTATTTCAACCCGGGACCGATTATGGCAATGACATGTCCCTATTGATCTTGGGTGTGACTGTTGTGACAAAGCTATGGAGACGTTGATACATTATGTTAAGAAGTGTGAGGTGGCACAACAAGTTTGGGCTTTAAGTCCCCTGCCATTGGTTACGGACATTGGATTGGGCTACGAGTTTTATCAATGGACGGTTGAGGTCGAGAAGCAAGTTGATGAGGCGAGTTTTGGGCTATTCTTTGCGTTGTGTTGCAGTTAATAGACTGCCCAAAACCAAGCTATTTTTAATAATGTTCATCAGGTAGCAACGGAGATTGTCCAGAAAGTGTGTAATTATATTCAAGAATTATGTCGAGTACAAGTCCGCATACAAGGCCTGTGGGTTTGTGCTAATCCGGAGCAATGGAGGCCACTAGCAGTGGGTGTGCTCAAGATTTACTTTGATGCGGCAACGTTTGCTGAGTTGAAGGCCATTGGGGTGGGTGTGATGGTTCGTGAGGCACACGGGAAGGTTATTGCAGCCATGTCAGAAAGACTTCCTTATTAGGTTGACGCAGATTATGTTGAAGCTTTGGCGGCGGCTAGTGCAATTTCTTTTGGTGCAGAACTAGGCCTGAGTTATATACATTTGGAGGGGGATTCATTGTCAATCATTAAAGCATTCCAATGTGATGACCTTTTGTTGTCCTCTTTTGGGCATATTCTCCAAGGGGCTATTAACACAAGTCATTGTTTCACAACTTTTTGCTGCTCACATGTGTTGCGACGTGGTAACAAGACTGCTCATGGGCTAGCTCGTATGGCAGGTCATGTGATTGGGCAGAGAGTTTGGAGGGATGAAGTGCCTGCTGAGATTTTCAGTGTTATTCAGTCTGAATCTTTTTAGTCTTTCGACGTTGTTTTGCCTTTCTAAAAAAATATAAGATATAGACGAAAGATTACAACCAATGATGTAGGTTTATCAATCTCTAATGTCTTGAAGAAGCTCCTCGAGCATAGTTTGACTAAGGGACGTAATTAAAATTTCATTATTAGAGGTACCAAAAAAGGAACAAATTTTTTTCACCATATACACAAACAAACATGTATGTACAATATGTTTTTTAAATATATATACATAGAAAAAAAATTAAATATTATAAAAACAATCTCTAATAGGATGAAGAACTTTTTTGGTGTAAAATATAAAGAGAATGCAAAATGGAAGAAAAATAATATATATGCATTTTTATATTAAGAGGTCATTTTATGTATAAAATGATTTATATTTTCTTAATATGCTATGGCATCGGTATTTTCACAAAAACAGGGAGCCGTAGTCTTCTCTTAATTCCATCTCTAGTCTAGCCCAATCAGCCTTCTTAATCCACCAGACACCACAGAGTTCCATACCTTTCCAGACGTGCCTGAACGTCCCGGCTCCGCGCGCGAAATCGGCGCGAAATCCGTTTTGTTCATTAGCTATTACAGTTCGGACTCAATGTCACGGTTCTGAATCTAATCTCGCAAAGTGCAATGCAAGACCGATAAATCACCAAAGAGTCCAAATCTGGCAAATCGTTTTGGAAAACTGATTTTATAAAGAAGTGCCAAACATGGACTGCTTTGCCAGATACAGAGTCGCCACCTAAATATTTTATTTTGGGGGAAATTTAGGAAACCCTGACTCGTGCCTAAGGCCACGTGTTCGTCATCACCAAAGTTGCCTCGGCACGGGAACTTGGGTACGAGAGGGGAAGGTCATGCAATGAGCACCCCCGTTCGCTCGATCAAAGATCGGCCTGTACTAAGCATGATATCTTGTTTTTGAAAATACATGTGTTCTTATTCCGGTTTATTAGCTAGCTTACTATGTGATGTGCACAACACACAAGTATAGATTAGATCGCCTAAGTTGGAACAAAACATCTCATGTTTGTTTGAAAATGGTTTGAAGGTGCTACTCGCAAGTAGGCTAAGACGTGGATTTGCCACCCTCGAGTGGGCTTAGAAAAACATGATTTTGCCACCCTCAAGTGGGCTTAAAACTCGCATTTCGATGAATTGTTCCAATTCAAGTAATCCAACATTCACCCACAGGCATTCATGCAGTTATATCATATAAGCAGTTAGCCTCATGGCAAGCATGCTATCATGGCAATCACTCACACACATACAAGATGCTAAAGCATAAAAGCTTACCTAGTACTCCAAACCAAAACAAAGAACTAGTTAGTAATTAATGCATGATCCTAGTTTATGTTAAGATGGCTAATGCAACACATGCAAAATGCAACTAGAAATAGGCTCAGCTATCCTAAGATGTCATGTGAAATGCAACACTTAGCATGTATTCAAATTGGTATTCAAATACGATGCAGTTAGTATAATGCGCCGAGCCCGGTGCATGCAATACAAATGAATGATGCAAACATGCATAGCATAAGGATGCTAATTAAAATATGACCTAGAACTAACCATCGTAAGCGGTCAAGTAAAAGAGAGAAAGACGTGGGGTTGGAAGACATTCACACACTTATGCACACTTATTACAAAATTCGCCCTCTCGACGGAGGGTCCAAATGAATAATACAAACCAAATAATTAATTAACTACCCTAGCTAATTAATTATTACAAAACTCTTAACTAATTAAGCAATTAATTAAGTTACAAAACAGTTAAAGTGGCCTCAAGAGGAAGGACAAATGCATGCTCAATCGGCTTCACTCAGAAATCTGTTGCCATGCCTCATGTTGCCTCTATTTGCATTGTTCTGCACCTCTAAAAATTATGCCAACTTCTGTGATGCTTCTGACCTACCTCATGGACACTCTGAGAGGTCATTGGCCAAGAGGGGTGGCCATCGGCCAGTGGATAATGGTCATCGACCGCTTTTGAGTCCATCGGCCAAAAATATTTAGCCGATCGGCACTGCAGATAGCCGATTGGCCATCTCTTCCTGCAGACTGCTCCTTTTGCTGCAGTAGAGTACAAACAGAGGCATGGTAATACATTTGCAAGAAAATGTTGTGCAACTACACCCCTTATCATGTTTGAGACTCAAAGGAGAGTAGTGCTCGACTCTCGAGCCATCAATCACGCATTTCGATGCATGATGGCCAAAGAGGCTGAATTGCACACATCAATATGGAATGAATGCACAAAAACACACAAATGCCTCACACTCTATCATGTTGGATCAAGAGTGTTGGCGACCGAGAATTGAGGCACGTTTCATCACTTCAAGTATGAAACGTCCCTCGTTCCTCATGTTTGGTTTAACACCCAAACCAAACACAATGCAATGCATGCAACATGGAAAAGCTATGCAACGCAACATAAGCATACCAAATGCAATATGACTCAAACATGCACACAAGGCTAAGGTAACAAGCATGCCAAATGCAATGCAACCTAAACAAGCATGTGACAAAATGCAAACTAGCAAGCATGCAAAAACATGCAAAGATGGACTTAAACCAAAATGGGCAGACCTCAACCATGCCCAAATCAGTGGCCAAGATGCAATGAAAATGAAGACAAAAAGCACATACAAACATGCATACACTTTGGTTCACAAACAAGGCATGAAGATACCAACTCTTAAGAGCACTTAAAGAGTGAAAGGTATGAAATTAAGCATGGAATGATGCCAAATCAACCAAGCAAAACAAGTATAGCATGCAAGAAAGCTCAAAGCTTGAAGATAGCAAAAGGACTCACACCAAGGCTATGCAAAACATGAAACAAATGGCCTAAGCGAACCAAAGCAGTCCTAAAGCATGCCAAAGTGAGTCTAAAACATGCAAGGAATGAGGCCAAAACATGCTAGAAAGGTGAGCACAAAACATGATGCATACAAGGCCAAAAAGGATGATTGCACTACACCTATTAAAACCAAACATGGCATGACTTAACCAATGAAAAACAGAGTCATGGCATATCAAAATAAGCCCAAAAACCCACTGAGATGGCATCCCAAAAAGCCTAAGTATGATGGCATGCATAATGATCCATTCTTTAAACACAAAACGCCAAACCTTCAAAGCATCAAAAGGGTGACAAATGCAAGTGTATGCCTACACTACATGGACCGAAATCACATATGAAATGATACCAAATCATGAAAATGGTCTAAGCAATGCATGCTAATGACTTGGACACTCAAAGCCAACAAGCTAAATTGAACCAAGGCTATACAAAACAATGTATGCATGACCAAGACAATACAAATCAGAGCTAGAGCATGGTAAAACATGACTAAAAACTTCTTTGAGTTGAGCCAAAACATGCAAGAATGATGATTCAAATGCAAGATGCATGTTAAGGCAATAGAGATGATTACACTATAAGTGCATGATGCATGTAAGAGGCTATCAAACCAACTTTAGACAGAGGTATAACATGGTAAAATAACACCAAATACTTGCTGAAATGAAGCCAAAACATGCTAAGCAAACATGCTACTATTATGAGCCATTTATACTAGCAAATGAGACACAAGGAGAGGGGGGGGGGTGTCCCTCTCCTATTCAAGACTCCAAAACCACCTTTCCACCACTGAAAATCCTATAGATTTCAGTGGTAGAAAGGTCATGCAAATGCAAGAACAAGGGCCAAAAGGGATGGCTCAAAACAAGGCCAAACAAGGCCTAAGAGGGGGTAGACTACCCCCAACACAAAAGTGACCTTAAACAAAGATCTCAAGCACACAAAATCAGAACTTTTTGTAGTTTAGAGTTACGCTTAAAACAATATGCAAATAGGTCTAAAAGCTTAAGCCAAAATGGGGGATTAAAAAGTAGTTGACTCACCCTTGAAGAACACCTTCAAGAACACAACTCCAGCACTCTTCTCTGATCAAAACTAGTCCAAGAACTCCAAAACCAACTCGTAAGGGCCTCAGTAACCAAAGGATGGTGTTCTAGTAGGTGTTTGTGTGCAATAGTGTGAAGAATCTATACTTTTTGGCACAAACAAGGACTAAACAAGAGAGAGAGGTAAAATATATATAGAGAGAGATATAGAACTTGTATATCAAATTTCCAGAACCTCTGGAAAGGGATGAGGGCCTCCCTTCTTATAGAATTTCAATTCTCAAGCTTGTTGAACAAGCTTGAGTCTTGAATGCAATCCCTCCATACATGTGTATGGAGGATGATAATTGTGCCCACCAGCTGTCACAGCTGGCAGAAAATATCTGCAAAAAGCAGATGGAAAGGCCTCGGCTCAAAAATATGGTCAATCGACCAAAAAGAGTGCCGATCGGCCAACACTTATGGCCGATGGCACAAAGTCTTAGCTGATGGGTTGAAGGGATGGCCAACAAGCCACCCTCTTCCCTCAGAAGCAAAACCACAAGTCCTTGGTCCACAACCAAGCACAAAACAGACAAGTTGAGAGATCCTAAGGCAAGGCGCACAGCCGAGACCTTCGGGAACTCAAAACGAACACGAGCATGGATGATCATCGAGTGTTCAAACGATGACGTCCAAGTCTTGAGGATGCTAAAAAATGGGGTGTCTACAGTTGCCCCTCTTTGACAGAACTCGAAAGTCATAAGATGACGGGAGTGAATGTCAAAGCCCAGAGACGACCCATTTTTGACAAGGCCGAAGACTTAGACAAGCATACAAGATAACAAAGAGATGCGCCCGCAGGCAAGGGCAAAATTCAAAGGACATACACGATGCCGAACATGACTTATGATCATGCAAAGAGAGCTGTAATGAAGCATAACATGCGACAGTTTAAGCAAGCGAATCAAACTACATTTCATGCAGAAAGGATGTAAGAGAATTATGCAATTCTCACTGTGTCTCACGCGGAGAAGACTAAAAATGACTACCGAGGACACCTGGAGTCTCAAGCACAACATCTCTCAACGTATCACACGCAAGAGAAGGGAAGGAGAACAACAATTCTCAGCGTATCACATGCAGGAGAAGGGAGGAGCAACAATTCTCAGCGTATCACACGTAAGAAAAGAAAGGAGCGACAATTCTCAGCGTATCACACGCAAGAGAAGGAAGGGAGAACAATTCTCAGCGTATCACATGCAAGAGAAGGAAGGGAGAAACAATTCTCAACGTATCACACGCAAGAGAAGGAAGGAGAACAATTTTTAGCGTATCACACGCAAGAGAAGGAAGGGAACAACAATTCTGAGCATATCACACGCAAGAGAAGGAAGGAGCTACAATTCTCAGCATATCACACGCAATAGAAGGGAAGGAACAACAATACTCAGCATATCACATGCAAGAGAAGGGAAGGAACAACAATTCTCAGCGTATCATACGCAAGAGAAGGAAGGAGAACAATTCTCAACGTATCACATGCAAGAGAAGGAAAGGAGAACAACACTCAACATATCACATCGAGCGCGCCGGGGTGTTTCTAACTGAAACAAAACGAACTCAAAGGACATGAAAGGTCTCACCTGGAATTCCTCTAAATGAACCGCACACACAGTACCGTCTGGTTGCGCCAGCCTCAAATGAACCGTACATACAATATCGTGCCCTACATAAGGAAGAAACTCAACAGGTACAATACGGTAATAACACATGTTGAACGTTACGTCAAGATACAATTCCAATATGAAATAAACACGTGCATGCGCAATGCAAGCGAAGAGATGCGTAGCAACGTGAGTGAAAAGTGCACAACAACGCACGTGAAAAGTGCATAACAATGCAACGAGTAGTGATGTATATTCCATGTAATATTATGGTGCACATTCTATGCGAGAGGGAGAAATGCACATTCTATGCAAAACAACAACAAAGATGCATGCTCAATGCAACATGTACGCCCTACGCAATGTAATTGTGGATACATATCCGACATAACATGCACATGTTAGGCGAACGTGATGGCGCATATTCTAAGCGACAACGCAACACGCATGCTCCACACAACGACATAGAGATGCCATATTCAATGTAAGCATGGTAAAGGCATGTTATTCGTAATATTGAGATGTAACTTCAAAGCAAGACGAGGCATGCTCAATGCAAGAACGAGAAGATGTATAACAAGTGCGCACCTTGCAAACATGGAAAAACACTGTAATGCAACATATTCAAAGCAATTTTCACGTAATTCTTAAATCTTGCGATATACAAAAGGATATAAAAAAGGATACACCTCGTACGTATCGAGTGCCGCACATGGAAGACACGATTCGAGGTCAACACGAAGGTCGGTTAAGCTTCAAAAGTGTACTTTCTTGCATTCTCTTGAGAGATAAAGGTACCAATCAACAAAACTGACCCGAACAAGGGCATTGGAGGTGCATCGACCACAATAGGAGGCCATCGGCCATCCATCGACCACAAAAGGAGCTTATCGGCCAACAATTTAGCTGATCCGTTAACGATTTGGCCGATCGGCCAAAAATGGCAATTTCGGGGCAGTTTTGACATTTCACCTCGGGTCTTTAAATATAGGGCCTCAAACCCTATTCTTTCACTTTCCCTTAGTCGAAAATCAGTGCTCTCTCTCTCTAGGTCATTCTTCACCCTTAGATCCGAGCTTTTCCCTTGTTTTCGAGCCTCCCGTGACATTCGATTCGCGAAACCCTCTTCGTTTTACACACTTTGAACCGAACGAAACGCGTTTTCGGTGTCCCCTTCTCAATTTACACTACTTGGGGGTTGTTTCCCTCGAGTTTACCTTGATTTTCGTGCCCTCTTCCGCACTCTGTCATTTTCTTCCGTTTTTCACCCCTCGGGGTTGACTTTCGATTGACTTTTTGCATTCTCACCCATTTTCCATACTCTCGGCCATTTTTGCACCCTTCTCGAGATGGCGGACGAAATTCCACAAGGTGGGACTCCCCCAGAGATGGATACGGATCGTGAGGTCGAGCTCCTGCCCCTCAGTGTTTGACCGTTCGACCCGGTGACATACCGGCCGGTGATACACATACTGCCTCCCGTTGGCATCAACCAGTTCAAGAGCTACGCGCGAGGCGCGCCATTGGAGCTCTTGCTACGCGAGCCAGAGTCACATCTGTCCGACGGTGCTGCTGAGGTACATTCTTTCCCTCTTTTACTTTCTGTAATGTAGATCAAATATCTTCGATAGCTGACACTGTTCTTTAACTGATCATCACAAACACACTGATACATCACATGCTTAGTTCACCGTGAGCACACCCACGCACGATATCTGTTTAAACTCGAACACATGCATACACACTGCATTTTCATCAATTCTGAACGCATTCAAACACGGTATTTCTAACACTGCTTCGCATCTGTTCATCTTTGAACACAGGGAGATTCCCATGCCTTCCCGGGGTATGGGAACACCATTGCCCGAGGTTGGTACATGGAGCTGCCCGATGCGGTCCGCCACATCGTTGACCAGGCCGGCTTCGGCATTTTCTGCATGGGACTCTCGCGCCTCACTGCGAGTAGGCCCCTTCTTGGTGCTCTGGTGGAGAGGTGGTGGGACACCACTGATTCCTTCCATCTTTCCCCTGCAGGGGAGATGACGATGACTCCCTTCGACTTCTCGATGCTCACCGGCATCGGGGTAGGGGGTGATCCGATTCCTTTCAACACTGACATGGGCGAGTGGGACGCCGCCCAGATCTACTTGGTCGGCGCTCGGCCACCTCTCTCCCGGCCAGGGTTCGTGAGGTATTCTTGGTTCGAGGACCACTTCGGGGTACAGGCGCCTACGACCTGTGGGGAGGTGGAGCAGTACGCTCGAGGATTCATCATGTTTTTGCTAGGGACCACCATTTTTGCCGACAGGGCGAACACTGTCGCTCTTTATCTGCTGAGTGCATTGGTGGACGTGACGCGGATTTGCCACTACGACTGGGGTAGCGCAGGCTTGGCCACACTCTACGGATACATGAGCTCATCCTCTCTCTGTAGCAGACATCTGCTCGGAGGCTACTGGTGAGCCTGGGAGGTATATTTTCCCTTTCTGTCTTTTCAATTCTGCTTTAAATTATCTGTACACCACACACACGCAATCTACTTTACACTGGCTGTACACTGCACACACTGCACAACACACTTCACATGCTGCACAATACACTTCACATGCTGCACAATACACTGTACAAACTGCACAATACACTGTACACACTATACAATGTTCTGCACACACTACACAATACACTGCACACACTGCACAATATTCTGATTTCTGCTTTATCTGCATACTGCCTTACTGATAAGCATACTCATTCTTCCCCTGTTACATTCTGTAGTTGTGGGTGTATGCCTACTTTCCTAGGCTTGCTCCAGAGCCAGAGGTGGAGATGCCTCTCGCCGTTCTATTTTCCTACCGATTCGACGTGAGGTGCGAGCGGAGGCCGCGAGAGTCCTTTTTGTTCTTCCGTAGATACTTCGACACCGTCACTGCAACTGAGGTATGTCAAACATTATAGTTTATTTGAGCTTCGCTTTGGATTGTACTTTCAATAACAGATAACAAACTGTATATCCCATTATTTACAGATCACTTGGCAGCCCTAGGCTCCGTTGCCTGACACAGTGAGGGAGCAGTATGCCGGTGCTCGAGAGACTGCTCGATTCAGGGTCTTGTTGGAGGGTCCAGTCTGCCGGGCTTGGTACCTGGGAGAGTGCTTCTTGCGGCAGACCCTCGGCTTAGCAGAGCAGATAGTCCCGACACCGCCTCCCACTCACATGAGGCACACGGAGAGGTACACCCCAGAGGAGATGATCGATTACACGATCAGCTGGGACTCTGAGTTTTTTCGAGATGAGGGTGACTACGCCGCCTTCATCCAGACTTATCTGATGCGACCCTTGGCCAGTGCTCGCCGAGTCGAGAGGGAGAGGCCCGCAGTGCCGGTAGCAGGAGTAGGGGTGCCGAGGGCGACACAGGCCCGTGACCGGAGCGGCTCCCGGAGGGGACGTGGAGTGGAGTGGCCCGAGCTGCCCACTACCATGACATGCCGAGGACAGGGTAGGGAGATCTACCAGATACCTATCGCTCCTCCTCCGGCTGATCATGAGCTTGTTGGAGTTCGCGGCTCGACCCCAATATGTGCTATACTCTTTACTCTGTACAGTCATTTCGTTTCATTTCATTTGATAGCCCGCAGAATACTAATGACTTCAACACTTTTGCAGGCTTCGATTGAGTACACGGGATAGGCACTGGAGCTGACGGCCTTAGTGATGGGGATGCTGCAGCGGAGCATAGACCTGCTCACCATCTATGGCATCTCGGTCAGTTCTTTCAACCTCAATTTCAAAAACTTTGCATAATCCGTTCCATACTGATCTGTTACACTACCTTGTCAAAACGGTACTTGATACACTGCATTCACATACCACTCACGTTGATACACTGTAACTCTCATACTGCTTACGGCATTCATACACTGTACTCTGCATAGCATAACTAATGCATTTGCCGTTTACTCTTTTCAGGCCCCATTTCAGATACCGGCTGCAGGGGGTGCTCCAGCAAGACCTTCAGCACCTGCCCGAGGAGCAGGGAGAGCTGGACGAGGGATTTCAGTACGTCACCGCAGCAGAGCCGAGCACACTCACTTTGGGAGTAGCTTGCGAGCACCTATTCCAGATGATGACGAGTCTGATGCAGAGGCGGAGTCGTCTGAGGATGAGGCTGCGGATGGCTCAGATTCAGATTCTAACGGCGGAGTTAGCGGCGACGATCCTGGACCTTCGTCCAGGAAGAGAACGAGGACAGACTCCCATGCTTGAGGCGACCGATCCCGATCCAGACATTTTGCTGTTTTTCTTCTTTTTTTTTGCTTTATTTTCCCTTTTACTGGTAGTTTCGCACATTGTACTGCCTCAGGCAGGTTTTGCTTTCTTCAAAACTATGTACTTTTGCAAAAGAAAATGATGAAATGAAACAGCCCTTTTGTTGAAAAAGTGTTACATTTGTACATTCTATGCATCGCATTGCATCGCGTCGCGTCACATTACATAACAATGTAAATGAGATTGAACTTTTGTTTTGAAAACTAAACAATCGAATTGCATTAATCAGGTAGTGAACCGACTAACAATGAAACAACTCGATAAGCAAAACAAAGAACCAAAGAAAACAAAAATACAACTCGATAAGCAAAACAAAGAACTAAAGAATACAAAAATACAACTCGATAAGCAAAACAAAGACTTAAAGAAACAAAATACAACTCGATAAACAAAAGTACAACAACTCGATAAACAAATTGAAGTAACACAGGTGCGACTTCGCAAAATCATCACCGGAAGGCATTGGAAGTGGAACCAATCACAAGTTCTCAGCATATTCAACACATAGATAGCTTAGAGAACAAGAGGAGAGGCCATCGGCCAAAGGAAGAGGCCATCGGCCACAAGAAATGGCCATCGGCCAACATGACTAGCCGATCGGCCAAAAAAGATGGTCGGTCGGCACTATTTTTGGCCGATCGACCAAAAATGGAAAGCACCTCCAGAATGCTAACACCTGTCTTCCACTCAACGCCTTATCTTCTACAAAAGCCCCAGCTTCGTAGTTTTCTCAATTTCAACTCAGTTTTTGCATCAAATGGAAGCACTTATTGTCCAAAATCTCACCAATTGGATTGCTAACTTGGATGGCTCAGAAAAGTTGAATTTCCAGGGCTTCGGCATTAATGCACTATTCACGTTGAGTCGTACCCCAATGCGTTTCCTGTTCCTTCATGCCGTGGCAAGGTTTTGGAATCCGGTAACACACGTTTTTAGCTTTGGCAGACAAGAGATATGTCCCACTTTCAAGGATTTCCAAGCTTTAATGGAATCCGAACGCGATGAAGAAATCTTGCCCTCAATTCCAGTTCGGCTACGTCCATGACGCTCGGTCATTGATTCACGACGGAGAGCTGGACATTCCGAGCTTGGTTCGTCAGTTTCTAATGTCGGTGACCGCGGCGACCATCACTGGCAGGGTTATCGGTGACATGCGCTTTGTTTGTGCATGCTGTCTCATTTCTTGCTTGCCCCAGGCTCCGGTGGGTTTAGCACTCGTTTGATTGAGGTCGCCGAGGGCTTGAAAGAGGGCAAAAGCTGCATCACCATGACGCTAGCTGAGACATTGATGGGTTTGGATGCTTTTCATCGCCGGGAGATGGCTAGATTTGCGGGGAGTCCACTACTACTGCAGGTAATGTTTCCTACCCCATCTCACATATATATTGCTCGCATCACTCGGCCCTCAGGCTGGGTTTTTCTCTCAAAACCCTTTTCTCACTTTTTCCCTCAACGTACACCTCTCTATTCTTTAATCTCTCATTTTTCATCCCTCTCCAGGTATGGTTGATGGATAAATTGAAGGTTGTGGACTCATACCCAGCATATTCAGCCCGCAGCTATTTCTTTCGACGACATCTAGTCGATGCCTCGGATGAGGGATGGTGGTGCAACTGGATGTGCAGTTTGTCTGCTCTCGACATTGCTTGGCGCTGCCCTTGGCTTAATCTGCCGGCTATGAGCTATAGCATGACTCGCCAGCCCAGGATTCAGTTGATTGGCCTGACACACTGTGTCTTTTACTTCCCGTTCCGATTCTGACGCCAGTTTGGACATGATCAGATTTGCCCAGAAGAAGGGATTGAGTACCCTGCTGCATTTTCGGTTCGAGGCGCACGGTTAGCTCGGTATGCCACAGCATGGAGGACGAGAGAGCTTCTGGCTCCCGCTTCCATTTTTAGTTGCACCCTCTCTGATGAGTGCATAGCTTGGCTTGATGAGGAGGCGCACAGCGAGCCCACTTTGGCATCAGAGGCTTCCACAAGCTCGGGGAGGGGACGCAGGAACACCTGACTATGCCCCAAATTTATTTGCTTTAATTAGTACTTTCAAGTTTTTCTTTATGAATGTAATGAAAAGCAACTTCAATTTGTATTCAAGAGTAGGAGAACTCTATATTGAAATCAATGTAATTGAAGGTTGTGGGTACTGAAAATTTTCCGTTTGATCCAAAAATGGTCTAAGTTGTAAAAAAGATTAATTTGAGCAAAATCAAATTTTATTAAAACTTTTTAAAACTATTTTCGATATGGATCAAAATTGGACACGCCCGAGATCTATCGCTGAGATGTACAACCCCGGATCCAAGCAACTAGAAAGTTGCCCCTAGTTTGAATAGCACTGTAGTGGAGATCACAACCGAGCTCTTGAATGCAGAATAGACGAAGATGACCAAACATGATCACATGGATAAAGTTGATCGGGGAAGTGTTTATGGCTGGACTTCAAGATGAAGTTGCCTACGTATCCCAAAGATGGGAATCAAGCCTTACGTAGTTCGGCTCAGGTTCACTCGTGTATTAACTCTCTCCTTTTGCGCTCTAACTTTTGCCAAGGCCGCCCTTTCTGGGTTTTCAACCTTGCGAGCTCAGTTTTTATAATTTCAAAATTTTCATGCTCTAACTTTTACCTAGGTCGTCCTTTCGGGTTTTTGGCCTAGTGAGCCACTCAAGGAAAGTATTTCTTCAACTTGTCCATGTTGATCGGTTAGGAGAACTCTAGGCCATCTAGGCCCATTAGAACGACAGCTCCACCCGACCAGATAGACTTGATGATGTAAGGGCCAGTCCAATTAGGTCTGAACTTGCCCCTAGGGTCGTGGATGGGAGCTCGGTTGCCTTTGAGCACAAGATCCCCTTCTTTCAAATTCCTGGACTTAACCTTTTTGTTGAAAGCCCTGGCAATTCTACGTTGATAACCCTGAACATGGTACAGTGCTTTCAGTCTCCTCTCGTCAAAGAGCATGAGTTCTTCGAACCTGCTTTGCTGCCAATCTACCTCAGCTATCTGACACTCAGCTAGTACTTGCAATGATGGAACCTCAACTTCAATAGGTAGAATAGCCTCCATCCTATAAGCCAATGAGTACGGAGTTGCTCCAGTAGAAGTTCGAATTGAAGTCCGGTAGCCCAACAGAGCAAATGGCAGCTTATCTGGCCAGTCCCGGTAGGTTTCCACCATCTTCTGTAGAATACGCTTGATGTTCTTGTTGGCGGCCTCAACTGCTCCATTGGTTTGCGGCCGATAGGTTGATGACTTATGAAAAGCCACGTTGTACTTGTCCAACAAGTCGATCACTTCCTTCTTGAAGTGGGAACCATTATTTGAAATGATCTCGTTCGGGACCCCGTAGCGACAGATGATGTTATTCTTGATGAACTTTACAACGTGCGATGCCTTCAACACCGCATAAGATTGGGCCTCAACCCACTTCGTAAAATAGTCTATTGCGACCAGAATGAACTCATGCCCATTGGACCCTTTCGGAGTGACAGCCCTGATCACATCAATCCCCCAGACTGAAAACGGCCATGGTGAAGTCATGTTGTACAGCTTTGACGGCGGAATGTTCATACGGTTTGCATGGATCTGACATTTGTGGCATCGCCGGACAAAGCCAATACAATCCTGATATGACATTTGTGGCATCGCTGGACAAAGCCAATACAATCCTTCTCCATGGTGGACCAGTAGTAACCTTGTCTAAGGATCTTCCGGGCTAGCATCACCCCGTTCATGTGTGCTCCGCACTCTCCTCCATGGATGGCCTCTATCAGGCGGCTTCGATTTTTCGGCATCAACACACAGCTTATGCATCCCGAGATGACCTCTCTTATACAGTTTACCCCCGCAGATGATGAACTGAGTAGCCATTCTTCAAACTGCCCTCTTATCTTTGGCATTTGCCCCTGGTGGATATGCCTCTTTTTCCAAGAAGTTCCAGACATCGTAATACCAGGGGTTCTCATCTTGTACCTCATCCATGGCAGCAATCAGCTCGTAGGCCGGCACAAATTTCTGGTCAATGATGATCGGACGCATCCGGACTCCAAAAGGGATGTCTATCATAGAAGATAGAGTGCTAGTGAATCAGTGAACCTATTGTTTTCTCTTAACAGATGAGCGAAATTCAGTTTCTCAAACTGAGGAATCAGCAAGTCCAAGGTCTTGTGGTAGATTCTCATCTTTTCTTCTTTGACTTTCCAATCTCCTTTAGCTTGAGATACAACAAGGTTCGAGTCCCTGATGACGTCCAACCGTTTTGCCCCTAATTCCAGAGCCGCTTCTAGTCCAGCAATACATGCCTCATATTCTGCTTCATTGTTCGATACTTTGAACCGGAGGTTGAATGCTAGAGGCATACGGGAATTGTCGGTGCTATCAGCAACACCCCTATCCCATACCCGTATTGGTTTGACGCTCCGTCAAAGTACATCGTCCAGGTTTTGTCTTCGACATGCAAAATGGCCTCGTCGGGGAATAGGTACTCAACTGCTTCATCCCCTTCGACTGGGTGATCAGCTAGGAACTCCGCTACCGCTCTCCCCTTTACTGACTTGTGCGTCACATACTTCAGATCAAATTAGAAGAGCAGAAGCAACCAACGGGCTAGCCTACCCGTAAGTGCTGGTTTCTCGAAGAGATATTTGATGGGATCCAATCTCGAAACCAGTATTACAGAGTAAGCTAACAGGTAGTGCCGTAGCTTCCTGGTAGCCCATACCAAGGCCAGACAAGCCTTCTCCAGCGGAGTGTAGCGGGTCTCGTAATCCAGCATTTTCTTGCTCAGGTAGTAGATAGCTCTCTCCACCTTCTCCTCAGACTCCTATGCAAGTATGCAGCCCATTGTAGTTTCAATCACTGAAAGATACAGAATCAACGGTTTCCTCGGTTCAGGCGGTGACAACACATGTGGGTTCTGTAGATATTGCTTGATCTGTTCAAAAGCAGCTTGGCATCGGCCGTCCCATTGGAATTTCTTTCCTTTCTTCAGGAGACCAAAGAGTGGTTCACAAGTCAAGATTAATTTTGCAATAAATCGTCATATGAATTGCACTTTACCCAGAAAGCCTCGCACCTCCTTTTCAGTCCTTGGTGGTGGCATTTCTAAGATGGCCTTAATTTTGGAAGGATCGACCTCGATACCTCTCTGTGTGATCAAAAACCCCAGCATTTTCCCTGCTGTAACACCAAATGTACACTTTTGAGGATTCAGCCGCAACCGATACTCTCTGATCCTTTGGAAGAACTTTTGTAAGGCGATGTAGTGGCCCTCTCTTTCCTTGGACTTGACAATCATGTCGTCCACGTACACCTCAACCTCCTTATGGATCATATCATGCAAAATCGTGGTCACAGCCCGCTGATATGTAGCCCCAGCATTCTTCAGGCCAAACGACATCACCCTATAACAATAGGTCCCCCACGAGGTGGTAAAAGCAGTCTTCTCCCGGTCTTCGGGTGCCATCAATATCTGATTGTAGCCTGAAAACGCATCCATGAATGAGAGCAACGCATGCCCAGCAGTAAAGTCCACTGGAACGATATTGGCCAACCAAGTTGGGTACTCAGATACCAGCAGGAACCCTACGTCAATTTGCTTGGTGACCTCTTCTTTGATCTTGATAGCCTAGTCCGGGCGGATCCTTCTGAGCTTCTACTTAACAGGTCGGGCCTTTGGGTCAAGAGGGATCCGGTGCTGTACAATCTCATCATCAATTCCAAGCATGTCTTCGTAGGACCACGGGAAAACATCTTTGAAATCTTTTAATAAAGCGACTAAGCGCTCGCGCTCCTCCGAAGACAACGTGGACCCGATCTGGACCAGCCGCGGGTCCTTCTCAGTACCAACATTAATTTGGGTGATTTCATCAACCAAGGGTTTAACAAACCTCTCATGCTCTTGATCTAGCAAATATTTCAAAACCGGAGGAATTTCTTCCTCGTCGTTTTCATCGAAATTTTGAAAGTCTGAATTAATGCAATAAATCAAGGGCATAGAAAATACTCAAAGGCCACATCCATTCCATTCTCATTAATCACTTCCAAGTCGCCTGATTCCTCTGTTACAACAGACTCAAAGGAAAAAGAAAAAGACGACCTAGACAGGACTGTGGCATCCGGGTTGTCACCCCCAGGAATACCGAACTCAGACTCAGACGAGCTGGAACCTGATTCTGACTCCACAGACTCGGTGGAATCAGATTCCGGCTCACTACCTGACCCGGTGCTGCTCGATAAGAATCCCTCCTCGTACTGCCAGACGAGGGAGGGTGCGATGGACGCATCCAGAATATTTGAAGATGGGCTCGCAGCCATTCCCAATCATAGACACTGAGAGTCACCCCAAGCACTCATGTACGATCGGAGGATCTGAAAGTAGACAAGCCAGTGCTACCCCCATTTCAATCTCGGTGCTCTCGGAATCCACTTCCTTACACTGCTCAACCTCAGCTGAGGGATTTGTCTGCTCCTCGGCAACATCATCCTCGGACAACTGCAAGTCGAAGAAGATCTCAAACCCCGGCAGCCGCCGCTTCTCTGCGTTTAGCCATGGCTCTGGGAAGCCGCAGAATGGAAAGTCCTCCCCCTTCCGGACAAAGCATCCGTTTAGGGTGCCCTTGATAGGCCGATGCATCAACTCAAAATGCTTCCTCGCCTGCTTGGCTCTGGCTCTTCCGGCCATTTCTTTCCCTTTCCTCACCCAGTCCTCCTTGGTAGGCAGATAACCTAAGCCAAAGGTATGCGGGTTATGCGGCACTTCGGCCGATTCAGTAATGCCCTTCCGACCACTTTTTCCTAGTCCCATCCCAGGGATATGTTGAAGCTTCTTCATGAGGTACACAGACTGTGCGCTGACATATAGCCCCTCATCAAAAGCCAAGATGTTCTGTACGACCCGGGCCTCGGCTAGGGTAAATCTCGACAGGAACACATCCTCCGTGCCATGCTCGATTTCCAAAACCGGTGTAGACACCTCTGGCGGCGGATGGATTGACGAATTCCCAAAAACAATAGCCACCCCCTTCCCGTGGGGGTATTTCAACATTTGATGCAGGGTGGAAGAGACCGCCTTCACCTGGTGCAGCCACGGCCGCCCTAGGAGTAGATTAAAGGTTGCGGGAACGTCCAAGACATGAAAGTCAATCTCCTGTTGTCCTGGACCAACCTGAGTGAATCTGCACAGTCCCATCACTCTCTGCTAGTATTGTCGTAGGCCCTTATCACCTGGGCAGTTGGCACAAAATCCGCGGGCTTCAACCTGATTGCATATGCCGTCCTCGACGGGCACACATTGATAACGGATCCCGTATCAACAAGAACTACCGGTATCCATTTTTCTCTACACTCGACAGAGATGTAGAGAGGTTTGTTATGGTTTGCGCCCTCAGGCGACAGTTCCTTGTCAGAAAAGGTCAATGTCGGGGAAGCTCTTGCCGGAAAAACCAATCCTACCAGCTGCTCAGGCGTGGTATCTATTGAAAGTTTGGCCTTGTCCATTGCAGAAAGGACAGCTTGTCTATGAACTCTTGAAGCCATAAGCAGTCCCCAGATGGAGATGTCTGCTTGTATCTTCTTTAGCTGTTTTAGCACAGCCTCCTCCTCGAGCAATTTATCTTTCTGCTTCTCCACTTCCATGTCCTTTCCGGACGCCTCTGATTGATCTAAGTGCGGGGGCTTGAAATACCGCCCACTCCTAGTCATGTGGCCAACTTCGCCAACGTACCAGGTATCATCCGGCTGGTTATTCCCCCAGTCCTCATCTGTGTGGGCAAGACATAGGTCGTCATCTTCCCACCACATGCCATCGGCAGCTAACAGACACATGTCCGGCTCTGTTACAATTATTCCTGTGCCCGCAGCACCTTCCGTTCCTGTGCACACAGCACGTTCTGTCCCCGTAGGGGCTTTGGCCTTTCTGGCCCTCTCAGAATCCTCGATCCTTTCCCGCTCAAACTGCTTCAGCGCAGCTTGCTGTTCAACATCTCTTGTATTCAAACTGCCCGATCGAGCAAAATTCTTAACACCGGTGCTCTCCGGCGTGCACTGTTCTTCGGCCCTTCCGGCCACTGTTGATGTCCCCGTCCCTGACGGACCCTGTTCTAGCTGAGGTTGTTCAACAACATCCGGCTGGTCGTCAAGCCACCCAGTAGACTCTGCTGACCCATCCAAATCAAACCAGTTGACTGTCACGTCTCCCGGATCTTGTTCGTTGAAAAACTGAAGGTTAGCAATGTCCTCTTCCAGATCCGCTAGGTCATCTAGCCCCTGATTAGGTCCATCCTCCCGTACTACACAAATCTCTGCCCCACTGGCAATTCCACATTCGGCCTAGCCTGGCCTGCTGATGTAATGTAACCGCTCGGGTTGTACATGAAGCTCGCAGACCCCTCAGGCTCTGTATAATCATTCTCATCTGCCCCCATAGTCGACCCACTTCTATCTTCGATAGCCACCACCACCGTTTCTGGTTGGGTTTGAGAGATGTTCAACATGCACAAGTCAGTGCTGTCAGGAATGAACACCTCCGGCTTGGGTAGGTGGGAAGGAGTGATATATATGCTAGGGTCGTATGACACAACCCCAGTTTGGATTAGATTGATGCGTTTGGGAGGTGGAGCTTGGTTATGTGGTGGGAGAGGGTTGGTTGTGACATTCGGTTTCTCCGGAGGCACGATCACCCTATTGTCAATGAGATCCTGAATCTCATGACGCAATCTAAAGCACTGGTCGGTGTCATGACCATGCTGTTGGTGAAAGGCGCAGTACTTCGCCGGGTTATGGGTTGGTGGGAGATTACTTGGTAAGGGCCGCGGCTCTAGGGGCTTCAGGTGCCCTTTCCTGATCAAAACCCCCAAAGCTTTGGACGAAGACATATACAGCGGGGTAAAGGTTCTCTGGCCTCAGGGTGCGAATTTGGTTGTTTGTGAGCCACTTCCGGACGCACCGGTGAATGGTGTAGCTGCAAGGGTTTTGGGAGGGGTGGTGGTGACCATTCCCACATCTGAAGATCTGGCAGCTGCAGCACTGCTTGTGCCTGCATTCGTACTGCGGTTGAATGCCCTCTTGGGCTGCTCTCTCTCATGATCAATGAGCCCTTGTTTCATAGCGTCCTCGATCTGCACCCCTATCTCATGTAGATCTGCAAAGGTGGGGAGGGGGAGAACGATCATCTTCTGCATGAGCTTGGGCTGGAGGTTGCGCACAACCATCCGAATTTGGTCCTTGTCAACAGGCCTGATGGTCATCATCGAGGCCTTGGCCCTCCACCGGGTCACAAAATCGGAGAAGCTCTCCTTCGGCTCTTGCCTAGTTGTCTCGAGATCACGAGTTGTGACCTCGATCTGTGTATTATAGGAGTATTGAGCTATGAAGGCCTCAGCCATCTCCTCCCAACTTCTCTTAACGGAATCCTCCAGTTTTGCATACCAAATAGCCGCTACACCCGACAGGGTCCGGCCAAACAGAGAAAGCTTCTGCAATCTGGAGAGGCCCATCGGCCTTAAGATATCCGAGAACAGCCGCAAATGCACCATAGGATCTCCAGACCCGTCGAAACGGTCTATGTGCGGCATTTTAAACCGGTCTGGCAGAGTCACGGCCGAGTCGGTGTACCCATCCTCAATATCCGGAATGGACTTCACGCCTTGAGACTTCTTGAACAGCTTTTCAAGCTTGCTCACTTTTAGCGCTGTGGGGTCCACCTCGAACTCAAAGGGGGAATCCTGTAGGTTGGTAGGTGCTTTGGATAGCTGGGGTAGAATTGGGGGCAGAGCCAGCCCGGTTGGAACGTCCGTATCATCCTGGACGTGTGCAGTCTCCCCAAGTATGGGAACTCTTGGTGGGGGAGGAACCTGGTGCGAAGCAGATGCTCCGGCTTGCTGTGGTGGTTGTTGTTGCTGAAGTCTAGCAATCAACTCTGCTTGTTGGGCCATAACCTCGGCCTGGCGTGTGGCAAATTCTGCTTGACGGGTAGCGTCCTGCTGCATGGTTTTCATACTCTCCTGGAGCTGACGCATCATCTCCTCTATACCTGCCATATTGTGCTGATCTATCTGAACAACCGGTATATCTGTCCCTATAGTAGAAACTGAGACCTCAGCCTGACTGTTCACTGGTGGGGTAGACCACTGATCTGGCGACCGCTGTACCGATACACTGCGCCTTTTTGACCTCCGTCTGGTAACCGGGGGTAAAGAAAGGAACACTGCTTGTCCGTCTATCAGATCCCTGGATCGATTAAGTCTACGACCTCTAACCCAGAGTGCTCGGGGGATATCTGCCTGGTCGGATGCAATGGTGCTAAACTACCTTGCAAAAAGATAAATAAAGCATAATAAGGAAACAATGAACAGAAAAACGGACAGCATAACAGCTTAAATAAAGACAACACACAGTTGGCAAACACAAGCTGAAAGAACTGTTCTCAACCACTGATCACTGTTCCCAAATCACTGCCCCAAATCTGAATCTGATACCCGCAGGTAAAACTGATTCCCAAATACTGATGCTGATGCCCGCAGGCCTGATACCCAGACTTGCAAACTGATACATGCATTCCTGTAGAGAGCACTCTAAAAGCACATAACAAGCAAGTGAGAGCCAAAACACCCCTATGTTGGGGTAGGGTTTCCCTGTCCTATTTTGTCAGGAGCTAGGGTTTCACTACGCACGCAGCGGTTTCAAACAACCTATAATCGGGTAAGCAACCTGTCCTAGCTTGGAATGGTCACTACAGTTTCCGATATGCACTAGGTCGAATGGTCAAAAAGGGTGCCCCGGTAAAAACCGAGGTTTGTGTTCCCGTCGTGGCAGAGCCCGCAACCGGTCAGCCTTATGGCACGCTTCTCAAAGCGAGCCTCCGGCAAACCGTTCAGGAATAGCATACGGCAAACACGGTGTCCTAGGCGCACCAATGCAAATGCAATGCAAAGAAACACATAAGTGTAATCAAAACAAGATATCATGAGTTCGAGTCAAGTTCTCTAAATCCCCAGCAGAGTCGCCAGAAACTGTAGACGTGCCCGAACGTCCCGGCTCCGCGCGCGAATGGCGCGAAATCCGTTTTGTTCATTAGCTACTACAGTTCGGACTCAATGTCACGGTTCTGAATCTAATCTCGCAAAGTGCAATGCAAGACCGATAAATCACCAAAGAGTCCAAATCCGGCAAATCGTTTTGGAAAACTGATTTTATAAAGAAGTGCCAAACATGGACTGCTTTGCCAGATACAGAGTCGCCACCTAAATATTTTATTTTGGGAAATTTAGGAAACCCTGACTCGTGCCTAAGGCCACGTGTCCGTCATCACCAAAGTTGCCTCGGCTCGGGAACTTGGGTACGAGAGGGGAAGGTCATGCAATGAGCACCCCCGCTCGCCCGATCAAAGATCGGCCTTTACTAAGCATGATATCTTGTTTTTGAAAACACATGTGTTCTTATTCCGGTTATTAGCTAGCTTACTATGTGATGCGCACAACACACAAGTATAGACTAGATCGCCTAAGTTGGAACAAAACATCTCATGTTTGTTTGAAAATGGTTTGAAGGTGCTACTCGCAAGTAGGCTAAGACGTGGATTTGCCACCCTCAAGTGGGCTTAAAACGTATTTCAATGAATTGTTCCAATTCAAGTAATCCAACCTTCACCCACAGGCATTCAGGCAGTTATATCATTAAGCGTTAGCCTCATGGCAAGCATGCTATCATGGCAATGACTCACACACATACAAGATGCTAAAGCATAAAAGCTTACCTAGTACTCCAAACCAAAACAAAGAACTAGTTAGTAATCAATGCATGATCCTAGTTTATGTTAAGATGGCTAATGCAACACATGTAAAATGCAACTAGAAATAGGCTCGACTATCCTAAGATGTCATGTGAAATGCAACACTTAGCATGTATTCAAATTGGTATTGAAATACGATGCAGTTAGTATGATGCGCCGAGCCCGGTGCATGCAATACAGATGAATGATGCAAACATGCATAGCATAAGGATTAAAATGTGACCTAGAAATAACCATCGTAAGCGGTTAAGTAAAAGGGAGAAAGACGTGGGGTTGGAAGACATTCACACACTCATGCACACTTATTACAAAATTCGCCCTCTCGACGGAGGATCACAAACCAAATAATTAATTAACTACCCTAGCTAATTAATTATTACAAAAATCTTAACTAATTAAGCAATTAATTAAGTTACAAAATAGTTAAAGCAGCCTCAAGAGGAAGGACAAATGCATGCTCGATCGGCTTCGCTCAGAAATCCGTTGCCATGCCTCATGTTGCCTCTGTTTGCACTGTTTTACACCTCTAAAAATTATGCCAACTTCTGTGATGCTTCTGACCTACCTCATGGACACTTTGAGAGGTCATCGGTCAAGAGGGGTGGCCATCGACCAATGGATAATGGTCATCGACCACTTTTGAGTCCATCGGCCAAAAATATTTAGTCGATCAGCACTGCAGATAGCCGATCGGCCATCTCTTCCTGCAGACTGCTCCTTTTGCTGCAGTAGAGTACAAACAGAGGCATGGCAATACATTTGCAAGAAAATGTTGTGCAACTACACCCCCTATCATGTTTGAGACTCAAACAAGAGTAGTGCTCGACTCTTGAGCCATCAATCACGCATTTTGATGCATGATGGCCAAAGAGGCCGAATTGTACACATCAATATGGAATGAATGCACAAAAACACACAAATTCCTCACACTCTATCATGTTGGATCAAGAGTGTCGGTGACCGAGAATTTAGGCGCGTTTGATCACTTCAAGTATGAAACGTCTCTCGTTCCTCATGTTTGGTTTAACACCCAAACCAAACACAATGCAATGCATGCAACATGGAAAAGCTATGCAACGCAACATAAGCATGCCAAATGCAATATGACTCAAACATGCACGCAAGGCTAAGGTAACAAGCATGCCAAATGCAATGCAACCTAAACAAGCATGTGACAAAATGCAAACTAGCAAGCATGCAAAAACATGCAAAGATGGACTTAAACCAAAATGGGCAGACCATAGCCATGCCCAAATCAGTGGCCAAGATGCAAATAAAATGAAGACAAAAAGCACATACAAACATGCATACACTTTGGTTCACAAACAAGGCATGAAGATACCAACTCTTAAGAGCACTTAAAGAGTGAAAGGTATGAACATGTGACAATACCATAGGCCTTGAGATTAAGCATGGAATGATGCCAAATCAACCAAGCAAAACAAGTATAGCATGCAAGAAAGCTCAAAGTTTGAAGATAGTAAAAGGACTCACACCAAGGCTATGCAAAACATGAAGCAAATGGCCTAAGTGAACCAAAAAAGTCCTAAAGCATGCCAAAGTAAGTCTAAAACATGCAAGGAATGAGGCCAAAACATGCTAGAAAGGTGAGCACAAAACATGATGCATACAAGGCCAAAAAGGATGATTGCACTACACCTATTAAAACCAAACATGGCATGACTTAACCAATGAAAAACAGAGTTATGGCATATCAAAATAAGCCCAAAAACCCACTGAGATGGCATCCCAAAAGCCTAAGTATGATGGCATGCATAATGATCCATTCTTGAAGCACAAAACACCAAACCTTCAAAGCATCAAAAGGGTGACAAATGCAAGTGTATGGCTACACTACATGGACTGAAATCACATATGAAATAATGCCAAATCATGAAAATGGTCTAAACAATGCATGCTAATGACTTGGACACTCAAAGCCAACAAGCTAAATTGAACCAAGGCTATACAAAACAATGCATGCATGACCAAGACAATACAAATCAGAGCTAGGGCATGGTAAAACATGACTAAAAGCTTCTTTGAGTTGAGCCAAAACATGCAAGAATGCTGATTCAAATGCAAGATGCATGTTAAGGCAATAGAGAGCATTACACTACAAGTGCATGATGCATGTAAGAGGCTATCAAACCAACTTTAGAAAGAGGTATAACATGGAAAAATAACACCAAATACTTGCTGAAATGAAGCCAAAACATGCTAAGCAAACATGCTACTATTATGAGCCATTTAGACTAGCAAATGAGACACAAGGAGAGGGGGTGTCCCTCTCCTATTCAAGACTCCAAAACCACCTTTCCACCACTGAAAATCCTTTGGATTTCAGTGGTAGAAAGGTCATGCAAAGGCAAGAACAAGGGCCAAAAGGGATGGCTCAAAACAAGGCCAAACAAGGCCTAAGAGGGGGTAGACTACCCCCAACACAAAAGTGACCTTAAACAAAGATCTCAAGCACACAAAATCAGAACTTTTTGTAGTTTGGAGTTAAGCTTAAAACAATATGAAAATAGGTCTAAAAGCTTAAGCCAAAATGGGAGATTAAAAGGTAGTTGACTCACCCTTGAAGAACACCTTCAAGACACAACTCCAGCACTCTTCTCTGATCAAAACCAGTCCAAGAACTCCAAAACCAACTCCTAAGGACCTCAGCAACCAAAGGATGGTGTTCTAGTGGGTGTTTGTGTGCAATAGTGTGAAGAATCTATACTTTTGGGCACAAACAAGGGCTAAACAAGAGAGAGAGGTAAAATATATATATAGAGAGAGAAAGAGATGTAGAACTTGTATATCAAATTTCTAGAACCTCTGGAAAGGGAGGAGGGCCTCCCTTCTTATAGAATTTCAATTCTCAAGCTTGTTGAACAAGCTTGAGTCTTGAATGCAATCCCTCCATACTCGTGTATACAGGATGAGAATTGTGCCCACCAGCTGTCACAGCTGGCAGAAAATATCTGCAAAAAGCAGATGGAAAGGCCTTGGCTCAAAATTATGGTTGATCGACCAAAAAGAGTGCCGATCGGCCAACACTTATGGCCGATGGCAGGGAAACATGGCCGATGGCACAAAGCCTTAGCCGATGGGTTGAGGGGATGGCCAACAAGCCACCCTCTTCCCTCAGAAGCAAAACCACAAGTCCTTGGTCCACAACCAAGCACAAAACAGACAAGTTGAGAGATCCTAAGGCAAGGTGCGCAGCCAAGACCTTCGGGAACTCAAAACGAACACGAGCATGGATGATCATCGAGTGTTCAAACGATGATGTCCAAGTCTTGAGGACGGTAAAAAATGGGGTGTCTACGACCTTGACCTCCACTTTTTTGCACTTGTGTCTTGTTGTCCTAATTTAGTCGCCACTTTGGTCGCGAATACGTAGTTGGCAAAAGTAAATTGCAACTAAAAAAATTCTTTAGTTGGGAAAAATAAAATATATTTGCCGACTAAATTTTTAGTTGTTGAACATATAACTACTCTAAGTAAACCATTATGTAGCTTAAAAACATTAGTCGCCAAAAATACTATTTTCCCGACCAAATATGTTAGCCGACAATTATACCATTCCCCGACCAAAAATATTAGCCGCCAAAAGTAATGTTTGTGCGACTAAAACATTAGTCGGGAATATACCTATTCACAACCAAACACTTTGGTTGTTATTTAGTCGCCAAATTTACATTTTTCCTACCAACATTTTGGTCGGCAAATGTGAGTTGTGAAAAACCAACTAACAACTTTAGTCAGCAAAAATATTAGTTGTTTTTCCCAACCAATCACTTGGTTGTCAAAAGAGGAAAAACCAAACCAAATTTTGGTCGCCAATTCAATTATTTTTGTTTGTTAAAAGAGAAATAAAATATTAAAAGAATTTCATTTGACTAGTATGATATAATAATAATCCATCTAATCCATTCAATATAACCTGTAATTTGTAGGAATCATTCAAACCAACAAAATCAATTGCATCGTGAACATCCAACAAAATACACAAATCATCTAATCCTTAATCTGTTTAATTAAAGTCATCAATTATTTTAAGTTTTCATTCAGAAGTAATTCCAAACTACATAATCATTAAATCCAAAATGTCATGTAATCTATATAATCATCCAATTCACATCCATCTGGCATAAAAATTTTAAACATAACAAGTACTTGTTATTATGTTTTAAATTATCATCCATACGCATCTATGCAAAAATATAACCAGTAGTCTATCCAAATATTTTTCATGCACATCTATCCAAAAATATATAATCCTTCAGAAAATATAACAAGTGCCAACTAGTCCTGTACAATTCAGCTTGTTGCACGAGTTCAGCCATCTGTACAATAAAAAAAGAAAAAAAAATGTCAGGTAATGTTTTATGAAAATATTTCTATGGAAAGTAAAGGTAACATGAACAAGAAAGTGAAGGTAAAAATTAAAAAGATATGTTTCGCCTTTTTCCCTCACATTTTGTCTCTGATTATCTAATAGTGTGTCCTAGCGACGTACCACTTGCTCTCACAATTTTGTTTAATCTAAGCCAAGGTGACCGTGATGATCTTGGGGCTATTTGGGGGCTGTTTCTAATTTTTGCCCCCAAACGGCTCTTTTTTTTTTTCCTTTTTCTCTTATATATTTTTATTTTTTTTGTCTAAATCTCTAGTCATGTGTCCTATCAACATGCCGCTTGCTCTCATAAGTTTTTTTAATCTAGTCTAAGGTGACCATGATGATCTCGGGACTATTTGGGGGTTGTTTCAAATTTTTGCCCCCAAACGGCCCGTTTTCGCCTTTTTCTCTCACATTTTTTGTGTAAATCTTTAATCATACGTCCTATCAACGCATTGCTTGCTCTCACAAGTTTATTTAATCTAACTAGAGGTGACCATGATGATCTCAGGATTGTTTCCAATTTTTGCCCCCAAACGGCCCGTTTTCGCCTTTTTCTCTCGCATTTTTTTTTTGGTCTAAATCTCTAATCGTGCATCCTATTGATGCCACTTGCTCTCACAATTTTGTTTAATCTAGGCTAAGGTGACTGTGATAATCTCAGGCCTGTTTGAGGGCTGTTTTCAATTTTCTTCCCCAAACTGCCCGTGTTCACCTTTTTTCCTCACATTTTTTTTCTCTAATTCTCCTCACACGTTTGTTTACCTTTATTTTGAACATAAATATCGTGAAATCTGGTTTAACACACTTACCCAATACCATGACTAGCTATGGTGGGGAATTTGGTGGCCACCATTTTCCAAAACTTGCGTCAACATGCTCTGAAGTCTAAAAATTTGCCTCTGCATCTCCTCATGTTGTCTTGCCTGCTCTGCCTCTTTTATTTGTTGCTTCACTTCCTTTTTCTGTTGTTCCTCACAGAGTATCTCCAACTTTGATTTCAATTGCACCTCACGTGCTTGTGACACAACATTCGACCCAAAATCACAGGAAGAGGGCTTTGGTCCGACCCCAAATCCTTTTAAGTATCCCTTCTTCTTCCTGAGAACCGCTCTTGATATATCCTCTTACGTCATCGGCATTCCAGACTCGATAGACTCATCCCACACCGTCGGCATCTCTTCTTGTAATTGTAAAATATAAATATTGTTAATATAACCACAGAAGGGAGGACGACAGCAGATGTTGCCACCACCACCACCTAACCGATCTCAGAGTCAATCTCAGAGTAGAGGGCAGGGGCCTACTTGTTATCAGTGCGGTCAGTCAGGGCATATGAAGAGAGCTTGCAAGCAATTGGAAGGCGAATCTGGCGCATCAGGGTCGAGGCAGACTCAGAGCCACCAGCAAGCTCACTCAGTTTGGGCTTCACGGGTTAATCAAGGAGCTGCTTCGGCTCAGTCAGTACAGCAGGCCTATGCTCTAAGAGATGAACATGCTAATCAGAGGCCGCAGGGGCGCGTGTATGCTGTTAAGTGTTGAAGGTCCGAGTTTACCTCTGTTTTGGATGCATTCCGTCGCCCGATTTATCTGAAATGCATTTGCTTATCGAGTTGTTGTTCTTTATTTATCGAGTTGTTAAGTTTGTTTATCGAGTCGTCGAGTTTTGTGCATCGAGTTGTTACTCTTTGTTTAATCAACATTGTCGGGATTTGTTTATCGAGTTATAAACTTGCTAAGGTTTTGTTGTTTCTTAGTAAGTTAAGTTGTTTAGTTTGTTGCGTCGGTTAACTACCTAACTCGGCAATGTACAATGCTCGATTTCCATTCACTCTCATTTTTGTGCAAAATGATGCGATGCGATGCTAAGAATGCAAAATAAAACACATTTTGAACAAAAAGCAATTTCATTCCATCATAACTTCTTTTGTTACAACATTTTACAACAGGGTACGAGTTTTAAAGAAAATAAAACTACCTAAAGCTAATGTGCTACAACTACTAGTAAACAAAACAACAAAAGAAAATAAAGCAAGAACATCTGCATCGGTGCTGTCAGGCTCAAGATCGGGAGGCTCTCTTCATCCTCTTCGGCTGAGCAGCCTCTACACCACCTCCACCTGCACCACCATCTGAATCGGAGCTGCCGTCCTCGGAACCCTCCCCAGCAGCACCTCCACTCTCAGAACCGGAGCCAGAGTCCTCCTCTCTACCTGCGGATGTCTCCAACTGAGGATGCACAGATTCTTCCTCCTCGTTGGACTCATCATCATCTCTGATAGGCGCTCTACGCCTGCCTCGACTGCGAGTCGAGTCCCCTCTCCCAGTCCCTCGAGAAGGCCTGGATGGCCCAGCCTATAGTGGTGGGAGCTGAAAAAAGAAAGGCATTTTGAATACATCAGTCAAAGTATGTATATCAGATGCAGATGCAAGAATGCTACATAGAGTGTGTGCATGCAGATACAGTATATAAATGTGATGGAATGTTCAATTTCAGTATGTCATCAGAAGTATGATAAATGCAAGGAAATTGGAAAGTACCGAAACACTGACGATGAACAGCTGCGTCTCTCTCCGCAAAACCATGCTCTCGAGTGAGGCCACCACTCCGAGTAACCTATCACAATACTCTCTGGGAGGCTGCAGATGTAAGTGCAAGTCATTAGTGAATGAATGAATGTCTAAATATCTGAGTGATAAATCAAAACTGTAAAGCATACCGGTGGCGAGTCAGGGTCACTGACGTATCGATGATCAGGCAATGGAGGCTCCAATGGAATCAGGTAGGATGTCCCATACCGCCAGCCTGTCAGCTCGATCGGAGGATCCGGCCACCCAGCATACTGATAAGTCGAGGGGATCTCTCTAGCCCCACTCCTCGATGTGCCAGCCCTGCTAGTCGAAGGGGTATCTGCAGCCCGGGCTCGACTCGATGATGGCATGCCAACAGCCCTCCTCGTGGGAGTACAAACACCTGTTAGTGGAGGCATCAAGTATATATGGTGGTAGGTCGCGTAGTCTCTCTCCTCCAGCAACAGAACTGCATCAGTACCCAACATGAGCTCCTCGACCTCCCGGAGAGTGAGTCCCTCAGTGGATCGCATGTCATCGGGAGGTGCTGAGGGGATACCCTGATCGGGGATGCCTATCATCTGACGCATGAAGCGATCCCCCAGAAACCAGGCCGTGCCCATTGGCCCCTCTAATAAAATCCGGTATCGAGAAGAGGCCCACGCCCCAGGGAATCAGAAACGGGTATCTCCTCCCAAAGGTATCCAGGGCTCCCAAGTGATCTGCGGATAACAAGTGCACAAACTGATTAGATGTCATAAATATGCAAGATGAACCAAAGCACTGCCGAAGGAAGGGCAGAGTCTCCCGAGTCCTCGGCCGGCACCGACCCTCGAATCTGCGAGAGTAGGGGATCTCAAGAGGTGCCTCCACCTCGAGCTCTGGGGCCAATGCCGGGAAGTGTGCATAAACCCATAGCTGTGAAAAATAGAACAATGGCCATCAGAATACAGAATGTGTACAAAATACAGAGTGCTGAGTGTATAATGTGAATACAGAATATACGAAAAATACAGAATGCTGAGTGCAGAATGTAGAGTATAGAATGAATAGTGTGTCGTGTGTGCAATGTACAGATAATGAAAAGCAGGAGTGTAAATCAAGAGGACAGAAAGTACCTCCCAGGCTCTCTAGTAGCCACCGACTATGTTACCCAGCCCACGGGAGGTCGCACTCATATAACAGTAAAGGGTAGTAAGGCCGGCGCTGCCCCAATCATACTGGCTGAACTGCGATAGGTCTACTAAAGCACTGAGCAGATAAAGTCGAACTGTGTTCCCCCTGTCGAAGAACAAAGTCGTCCCGAGGAGGAACATCAAAACCCTCGAGCATACTGCTCTATTCCCTCGACGGTCTCGGGCATAGTCCCCCTGTACTGCATGGGAAACCAGGTGTATCTAACTCTACCTGATGATCTGTCGATCGGCGGGCAGGACTCCCAGCAGATAAATCCAAGCCGCCTCCCACTCGCTATATCTGCTCATAAGGGACCAGTCGGCCAGCCATGTCAAAACCAGTCAGCATGGCAAAGTCAAATGGGGTCATCGTCATGTCCCTAGTAGCTGAAAAGTGGAACGAGTTGGTGGTGTCCCAGCATCTCTCCACAAGCGCCCCCATCAGGGTCCTGCTCGCCGGATAACGAGATAGCCCTGCGCAGAAAGGTCCAAATCTGCCTCATCTACGATATGGCGAACGGTATCTGGGAGCTCCGCGTACCACTCCCTAGCAAGGATCGATCCATAGCCCCATGTGGAACGGAAGATACTGCATTCAAAATGAACAGATGTATTCAGTTTCGGAATGAAATATATGAGCTGTGTACAAATGAAGTAAGTGGACTGTGTGTTCAAAATGAGCTGCGTGCAAATGTAAGAGCTGCGTGTTCAAAATGAAGTGAATAAGCTGTGTGTTCAGAAATGAAAATTTATGAGCTGCGTGTTCAGAATTAAGAATGAGCTGTGCAAATGAAAATGTCTGAGCCGTGTGTTCAAAGTGAGTTGTGTGCCCAAGAAATGAGTTGTGTGCCCGAGAAATGAGCTGTGTGCCCGAGAAAATGAGCTGCGTGCCCGAAAATGAGTTGTGTACCCGAAGACAAGCTGTGTGCCCGAAAGGTATGCTGTGTGCCAGAAAAAATGAGGTGTGCGCCCAAAAATGTGCTGTGTGCTCGAGACAAATTGTGTGATAAGAATGAACCGCGTATTCAGAACAAGCTGCGTGCCTAAATGGACAGAGTACGGTGTTGTGAGCTGTATGCTAAAATGAGCAAAGTATAGTTACATATGAGCTGTGTGCCAAATGGATCGAATGGTGAGTGAATGTGTTCAGAACGAGCAGATAAAGAATACATAGCGAAAGCATGAAATGTGCAGGAAATGCAGAATAATTGCGGAGAATGTAAAAGGGAAGTACGTACCTCTCGTGCCTGGTGAGACTGATGAGACTCAGGCTTCCGTAGCAGTAGCTCTGCGGGTGCTCGCCGATCGAAGTCGGTAAAGTGATCGAAGGTGGTAGGAGGCAGGATGTGCTCCTGATGGTCGTACCTCTCTGAATCGAAAGGACGAATCCTCGGAGGCAATGACATGATGTCTGGCTCATCCCTGGCATGTGGAGGACCTCCGCCGTGATCCGCTATTTGAAGAAATCTGCAAAAATGAGCAAAAATGAGCGAAATGAGCCAAAATAGGAAAAAGTCAACAAAAGTCAACTCTCGGGAAAGGAAAAAGTCAACAAAAGTCAACTCCTGAGAAAATATGCCAAACTTCGAGGCAAACATACCTCAAGTGGTGAAAATGGAGAAAAAAGCTCCGAAATCAAATTTTAATCGGTTCAAAGTGAAGAGAACTGAAAGTTTTCGCGAAACAACTTCGCGTGGGACGTTGAAAAACGCGTATAAAGTGCAGATCTGAGGGAGAAAATGGTCTAGGAAAGAAGGGGGGCTGATTTCGGCCTAAGGGGTGTGAGCAAAAGTGGTTGGGATGTGTGTATTTAAAGAACCGAACCTGAAAGGACAAAACTGCCCCAATTTTGGTAAACTGGTCGGCCGACTAGTTTTTCTGGCTGGCCGACCACCTTGTGAGCAAAAACTGGTCGGTGGCTATTCTAGGTGGTCGGCCATCCCCCCTGGTTGGTCTCCAAGGTCCTTTTGTTCTCCCTGTAAATTTTGGTGATGATTGGAGTCCCCGACTCTCGAGAAAGTACAAGAAAAGTGCACTCTTCGGCGCGAAACACCTCCGCGGGAACTTCAAATCAAGTCTTCGATGCGTGGCTCATCGTTACTCGCCAAGAGCAAGGTGTATCCTTTTTGCGTACATTGCGACCCCTCCGAGAGGTAAATCGGAGGTTGCGTTTGAGTTGCTCTCTTTGAGGCTTGCACTTCTTTACTCAGCGTTTTGTTTCAAACATGCTTTGAAGTTGCACTTGTCCTGCATTGTTATGCACACTATTTGCATCGTTGTACACATTTCACCGGTATGACCACGCATCCATACTTAGCTCGCGTCGTCACGTACGTTTCTCTTACATTGCTATGCACTTTTCCATCAGCGTCGTACGTATCCGCGTTCGATATAGCGTTGAACATGTGTTGCTAACTATATTGTACCTGTTAAGTTTCTCTCTTTTACAGGCACGATATTGTATGTACAGTTCATTCGAGGCTAGTGCGACCAGATGATATTGTATATACAGTTCATTTGAAGCTGGTGCAACCAGACGAACCGGACGGTATTGTGTTCTCCGTGTGAGACGTAGCGAGAATTGTATAATTCTCTTACATTCTTACTGCATGAAATGTTGTTTGATTTGCATTCTTGCTTAAAATTGTCGCATTTATTGTGTATATTTGCTTCATTACAGCTTTCTTTGCATGATCATAAGTTGTACTCGGCTTTGTGCATACCCTTTGCATTTTGCCCCTGCCTGCGGGCACTTCTCTTTGATTGTCTCGCCTGTTTGTCTAAGTCTTCGGCCTTGTCAAAAATGGGTCGTCTTTGGGCTTTGACATTCACTCCCGTCACTTATGACTTTCGAGTTCTGTCAAAGAGGGGCAACTATTGACACCCCATTTTGACTGACCTTAAGACTCAACGTCATCGATCGAGCGCTCGGTGATTGCGCATGTTGTGCTCGTTTCGAGGTTTCGGAGTTCTTGGCTGAGAGCCTCACCTCCGGACCTCGGGACTCTTTGTACTTTGACTCGGTCTGCGGACTAAGTCTTGTTTTCTCTTCCCGGAGGGAGGGAGAGGTCTTGTAGACCATCTCTCAGTGGTCGTAGGCTACTTTTCGTGGTCGTAGGCCACTGTTCCCGTTTGGAGACTTGTTTCCGGTTTTCGGAGCCGTCGGCCGCGCGCTTCGGTTCGGGACAGCTTAACATTCTCCGTTTGCCACGATTTTTGGAACACACCTTGTTTCCTCTGTCTAGAGGGACACTGTGGTCCGGGAGACCACTTTTGTGGCCGTACGCCACTTTTGGTGCTCAACAGCCAGTTTTCGGGGCACCCGGCCGCGCGCTCTGGCCCCCGAACCCTCGTTTTGCATCTGCGTTGGTTCATTTTTGGCATGAACCTTGTTTTCCTTGTTTGGGAGGTGGTACAAGGGTGGGAGACCACCTTTTCTCCTTGGAGACCACTTTCTCCCCGCCAGCCGATTTTCTTGTCGGGAAGCTGGTTTTCTTGGTCTTTGGGCCACATTTGATGGTCTCCCACCACACCACTAGCTTGCTTTCAAAGTGGAGACCACCAAATGGAGCTGCCGACCACCTTTTTTTCGGGAGACCACTTGCCCTGGTCGGGCGAACAGGGGAAGTGGTCGGCCGACCACCTTTTCTGGTCGGCTGGGTTCCTCCTGCTTTGTCTGTCTGAGTGCATGTTAGCTTTGCCAGCTGGAAGGCACAGACTGGATCCTCCATACACGTGTATGGAGGATCTTGAGCCTTGTTTTTAGCTTCTTGAAGAAGCTTTGGCCTTGCTTGTCTATAAGAGAGGCCCTCCCTCTCCTCATACCAGGTTGAAAAATTGCTCTAAGGCGAAACATATATCTCTCTTTGTCTTTATATTTTAAGCTTAGAAAGTGCTTTGTTCTTGGCCTATTGCACACCACCTCATAACCATACACCTCCACCATTGTTACTGAGTTGCTAGAGGGCTTTGAGAGGTCTCAAAAGTTGGGTTTTGGTTTAGAAAAGTTGCTGGTTTTGCTGAGCTTCAAGGGTAACCCATTTTCCCTCTTTTTAAGCATTGTTTTGATCCTTCTCTTAGCCTCATTTGCATGCTTATTTGAGTTTTGTTGTCAACTGAAAAAAGCTTCATATTTAAGTGTTTTTCATGTTTGTTTAAGGCTCTTTTGGTGTTGGGTCATCTACCCTCTTGCATGCTCTATTTAGCCTTGTTTTGAACCATATCATGAGACCTTTGTATTGAGCTTTGCTTGGCCCCTTTAGCCACTGAAATCCACTGGATTTTCAGTGGTAGGAATGTGGTTTTGAGGGCCGAAATCAGAGAGGGGTGACCCTCTCTCTTGTTGTCTTGTTTACTAGCATCTTTGGCCTACCAAAGGAGCATATGTTTATACCATTTGGAGGCCTAGTTCAGGCACTTTTTGGTGACTTATAGGACCTGCCTAGGCTCTGACCATGGCTGGTTTGGTCCCCTTTTGCTTGCTTCTTGCATGTGTAGAGTAATCCCTTGCATAGCCTATCAAAGGAGCATGTTATTCTTGCATGTATTAGTCTTGTTTCAATGGGTTTTTGGCCATCATTTGGCATGCCGTGACTCTATTTTTTCTTGGTTTGGTAGTCCTTCACATGCTTCATATTCTTGTAGTGTAACTTATGTTCACTAACCCACAATGCATGTTGTTTTGGCCCTCTATTCTAGCATATTTTGGCCATGCTTCAAACTGATTTTGTTCATATTTTGGGCTGCCTTAGCTCTGTTTTGAGGTCCCTTGGTCGAATAATGCTTGCCATGCATACTTGTTGTGTAATAGCATTGACTAGCTTTGAGTTTGGAGGTCCCTTGCATGCTTAACTTGAGCTATTTACATGTTTTGGCATCATTGAGGATGATATTTCAGAGCTTATAGGGGTGTTACACTTCCATATTTTCCACGCTTTAAGTGCTCTTTAGAGTTGTGCATTTATGCCCTATTTGCGAGCCATTGCATGAGCCTCACTTTTGTGCCTTTCAAGCATCATCCCAACCCATTTTGCTACTATTTTGGGCCTGCATAGGGTCTGTTTGGGGTTGGTTTAATCATTTGAGCATCACCTTGCATGCCTCTAGTGTAATGTGCTTCACTAGCTTCGGTACTTGAGCCTTTCAATATGCATTGTGTGAGTTGTTAGCATGATTCGGAGCCATTTTGTATGTCATTTCAGAGCTAGAACATGTGTCATTGTAAGCCATATTTCACCCTTTCAATGCTTTTGTAGAGTTGCATTTTGTGCCCTTCGGCTTAGGTCCTTGCATTGTGTATGCTAGCATGAGATTTGGAGTCTTGTTTTCATCATGTTTGGCCACTGATTTGGATGTGGCTGAGGCCCATCCATTTTAGTTTAAGTCCATTTTGCATCAAGTATGCCATTGTTGTTCATAGCATTGAGTATGTCATGTTGTCGCATGATTGATCATTGCATTGTGCATGCCTTGCTCATCTCATTGTGTATGTTACTTTCCATGTGCATTGTGTATGCTAGTGTCACGAGCATTATGCATGCCATGTAGTTTTAGCATTGTGTATGCTAGGTGCATGTTTGCATTTTCATCCCTTGCACGTTTGCATGCTAGAGTTGCATTTGTATATGCCATGCCATTCTACTTGTTGCATTGTGTTTGGGAGTAGGAGTTAGCCCAAACACGGGAAACGAGGGACGTTTCGTACTCAAAGTGACGAAACATGCCTCGATTCCCAGTGGCCGACATTCTTGACTACCCATGATGGAGTTTAGGCATTTATGTGTTCATACGTGCATTCATTCTATATTAAGTTGTGTAATTCGGTTCCTCGGCCATCATGCATTGAGATGCGTAATTGGTGGCCCGAGGATCGAGACCTACACTCCCTTGAGCTTGTACAATGATGGGGAGAGTGGTCGTGCACACATATGTTGAAAATACCTTGACATGCCTCTCTCTTGCTCCTTGTTGCAGAAAACCAGAAACCAGATGCAAAAACTAGTCGGCCGACCAGCTTTTCTGGCAGGCCGACCACCCCTTTTGGTTTCTCCCACAAAAGGTGGTCGGCAGGTGGTCTCCAAGGCCAATAGCTGGTCGGCAGCCTTCCCACAGATTCCCAGGGTGGAGTTTCAGCCTTCTGGAGCCATGTGCAGTGTTCTGGGGTCAATTGCAAACAAAGGCAAGTCGGTGCGTCGCGAGGGATTTCCGAACAAGGCGACTCGAGCATGCATGCATCCTTTATCATTCACGGCAGAGCTGAGGCAGTCCACATTCATGTAGTTTGCATGCTAGTTTAATTGCTTACTTAGTTAGTTTGTTAATTAATTAGAGTTGTGTAATAATTAGCTGTAATTTGTTATTCATTTTGATTGTGTAATAACTAGCTTAATTAGATTAGCTTAGATTAGCTAGTTGGTGTTGTATTATTTATTCGGACCCTCCGTCGAGAGGGCCATCTGTTGTAATAAGTGTGCGTGTGTGTGATGCATGTCTTCCAACCCCACGTCTTTCTCCCTTTTATTTACCAGCTTATGATGGTTAGTTTTAGGGCATGTTTCAATTAGCATCCTTATGCTCGCATGATTGCATCCATTCGTCTGTCTTGCATGCACCAGGCTCGGCGCATCATACTAATTGCATTGTATTTCAATTCCGAGTTGAATACATGATATCTGTTGCATCTCATATGCCATTTTAGAATAGCTGAGCCTATTTCTAGTTGCATTTTGCATGTGTTGCATTAGCCATTTTAACATGAACTAGGATCATGCATTGATTACTAACTAGTTTCTGTTTTGGCTTGGAGTACTCGGTGAGTGTTTATGCTTTAGCATCCTTGCATGTGTGTGAGTGACTGTCATGATAGCATGCTTGCCATGAGGCTAACTACTTATGTGATATACCTGCCTGAATGCCTGTGGGTGAAGGTTGGATTATTTAAATTGGAACAATTCATCGATTGCGAGTTTTAAGCCCACTTGAGAGTGGCAAATCACCATGTTTTCCAAGCCCACTTGAGGGTGGCAAAATCTGCATTTTAGCCTACTTGCAAGTAGCAAATCGTTTTCAAAAACAAGCATGAGTTGTTTTGTTCCAAGTTAGACGATCCAGTCTATACTTGTATGTTGTGCGCATCACGTAGCAATTCTAGGCTAATAAACCGGAATAAGAACGCATGTGTTTTTAAAAACTCAGTATCATGTTTAGTAGTGGCCGATCTTTGATCGGGCGAGCGGGGGTGCTCATTGCATGACCTTCCCCAATCGTACCTAAGTTCCCGAGCCGAGACAACTTTGGTGATGACGGACACGTGGCCTTAGGCACAAGTCAGGGTTTCCTAAATTCCCCCAAAATAAAATATTTAGGTGGCGACTCTGTATCTGGCAAAGCAGTCCATGTTTGGCACTTCTTTCTAAAAATCAGTTTTTCAAAACGATTTGCCGGATTTGGACTCTTTGGTGATTTATCAATCTCGTATTGCACTTTGCGATATCAGATTAAGAACCGTGACATTTGAGTCCAAACTGTAGTGAGCCCAATGAACAAAACGGGATTTTCCCGGGACGTTCGAGCACATCTACACCATCATGCATCGAGATGCGTGATTGATGGTCATGGATCTGATTATGCCTCCCCCTTGATGTTTTAAGGTGATATGGGGTGGCATAGTGCATACATATCCTTGGGAGACCCTCCATTTCCTCTGTTTTGTGCTCTACTGCAGCTTGGTGTCCCAGCACATCAGTGGCCGGCACCCTCTTGTTGATGGCCGGCAGTGTGTATTATTGGCCGGCAGGATGGTCGGCAGTGGCTCCCCATGGCCGGCAGGCCACTGGTGTATTGCCCAGACTGGTTTCGGTAAGGTTCAGCAGGAATTCCTTGAGGACACCCTGCAAACAAAGCCTCTTGAGAGCAACCGGAGAGCTTTTCGGGACGGCAACCGAGCATGCATCCTCTTCTCCTCCAAACAGAGCTAGAACAACATTGTTTACTGTTTTCCTTACTTGCTAATTAGCATTTGGTTTTGTAATTTAATTAGTTAATTTGTTAATTAATTAAGTGTTGTAATAATTAGTTGTAGCTAGTTATTCATTCGGTTATGTAATAATTAATTAGCTTGTTAGTTGGTTAGTTAGTTGGTTTGTATTATTTATTCAGACCCGCCGTCGAGAGGGCATATGTTGTAATAAGTGTGCGTGAGTGTATGCATGCCTTCCAACCCCACGTCTTTCTCCCTTTTACTTAACCGCTTTCAATGGTTAGTTTTAGGGCATGTTTCAGTTAGCATCCTTATGCTATGCATGTTTGCATCATTCATCTGTATTGCATGCACCGGGCTCAGCGCATCATACTAACCGCATTGTACTTCAATTCCAATTTGAATACATGTTATCAAATGTCACATTTCCTATGTCATTTTAGGATAGCTGAGCCTATCTAGTTGCATTTTGCATGTGTTGCATTAGCCATCTCAACAAGAACTAGGATCATGCATTGATTTCTAGCTAGTTCTTTATTTTGGCTCGGAGTACATTGTGAGTGTTTATGCTTTAGCATACTGCATGTGTGTTAATGTTGCCATGAAAGCATGCTTGCCATGAGGCTAACTGCTTATTTGTTATAACTGCCTGAATGCCTGTGAGTGAAGGTTGGATTACTTGAGTTGGAATAATTCATCAAAATCCTCGATTTAGCCTACCTGCGAGTAGCAAACTTCAAACCATTTTTCAAACAAACAGATATGCAATGTTTTGTTCCAAATTAGGCGATCTAGTCTATGCTTGTGTGTTGTGCGCATCACATAGTAAGATTAGCTAATTAACCGGGATAAGAACACATGTGTTTTCAAAAACAAGATATCATGCTTAGTACAGGCCGATCTTTGATCAGGCGAGCAGGGGTGCTCATAGATGACCTTCCCCAATCGTACCCAAGTTCCCAAGCCGAGGCAACTTTGGTGATGACGGACACGTGGCCTTAGGCACGAGTCAGGGTTTCCTAAATTCCCCAAAATAAAATATTTAGGTGACGACTTTGTATCTGGCAAAGCAATCCATGTTTGGTACTTCTTTATAAAAATCAGTTTTCCAAAACGATTTGCCGGATTTGGACTCTTTGGTGATTTATCGGTCTTACATTGCACTTTGCGAGATTAGATTCAGAACCGTGACATTTGAGTCTGAACTGTAGTAGCAAAGCCTGATTCCTGGGCACGTCTACAGCCATATGCATGTCGTAGAAAGTTTTATTATTTACAATGTGCATTGCAAGCCGTAAAAAAATCATCGTTATTACCATTCACGGCCTACGCAATAGACACGCCGTGGTTGGAAAAGTATTTATGACGTGCAAAAAAAGCAAGTTGTAAAAGTGAGAAACTACGGCGTGCATTTACTGTATGCCGTTGATGTGGTGCTGTAAAAAGTCCGTTTTGTTGTAGTGAGTGGTATTGTAAACAGTAGTGGAGGTCAATGTGGTTCGAGAGGATGGCCCAAGTCAAGGTTTCGATGATCTAGCGAGCTGGAAGAGGACTTAGACAATCTGCAGTTCTATGACGAACAAGATCAGGGGGACGTGCAGATTGACTGGTTTGATCTGAATGGGTCGACAGACAACTTGGGGTGATGAACCTGACCGGGAGTAAGGAATTGAACCAAAACCTGAAGAAGAGGAAGCAAGAATAGCTGCAGTGGCCGGAATGGCCGAGAAAAAGGGGAAACTGCCAGAGAGCACCAGCATCAAGAATTTAGCTCGAGAATTGGGCGCTGTGAGTAGTGTGGATACTGAATAGGAAGCCGCATTGAAGCAGTTTGTGCAAGAAAGAGATGAAAACAAAAAAGTAGCTAGAAAAGCCCAACGCCCTGCAAGGAATACTTGTGATGAGGGAATGATCAAAGTGGAACCGGACAATTGCTTGTCGGTTGCCAGAGGTGTATGGTGGGAAGATGATGATCTGTATCTTGCCCACACTGACGAGGATTGGGGGGTGAAGACTTGCTGAACAACACCTAGTACTCTGAAGAGATAGACCATATGACTAAAAGTGGGCAGTACTTCAAGCCCCTGCACTTGGACCAACCTGAAGCCTCCGGGAAAGATAAAGAGTTTGAAAGGCAGAAGGAAAAACAGTTGGAGGAAGAGGCAGTGCTGAAATAGCTGAAGAAGATTCAAGCCAATATTTCTATCTGGGGTCTGCTTATGGCTTCTCGAGCGTATCGACAGGCTGTGTTATCAGCAATAGACAAAGCCAAATTGTCCATTGACACCACTCTTGAACAGCTTGTTGGATTAGTCTTCTCGGGAAGCGCTGCGTCAACTCTGACCTTCTCAGACAAAGAACTGCCGCCAGAAGGCTCAGCACATAACAAACCTCTATACATATCAGTGGAGTGTAGAGAAAAGTGGGTGCCAGTGGTATTAGTTGATACTAGGTCAGCTATCAACGTCTGTCCATCTCGTATAGCATATACCATCAGCTTGAAACCAGTAGATTTTGTGCCTACAACCCAGGTGATTCGGCGTATGACAATACAAGTAGATAGGTGATGGGCACAGTACAGATCAGAGTTCAAGTGGGCCCAGCTCAAAAGATATTCAGTTCTATGTCCTGGATGTGCCGGCCACTTTCAATCTACTGCTAGGGAGACCTTGGTTGCACTAGGTGAAAGCTGTCTCCTCTACTCTTCACCAAATGCTGAAATACCCCCACAGGAAAGGGGTGGCTATTGCGTTTGGGAATTCATCTATACACCCTCCGCTAAAGGTAACCACACCTGTACTGAAAATTGTTCATGGCGATGAGGATGTTTTCCTCTCTGGATTTACCTTAGCTGAGGCCCAGGCAGTGTAGAACATCTTGGCATCAGATGAGGGCTTGTATGTTAGTGCCCAATCAATCTATTTCATGAACATGCTCCAACACGTACCAGGAATAGGTCTGGGAAGAAGTGGCCGAAAAGGCGTCACCTGCATTGGCCGATGTGCCACATAATCCGCATGCCTTTGGTCTTGGCTATAAGCCCACCAAAGAGGATTGGGTTAGGAAACCAAAAGAGATGGCAGGCAAAGCTAGAGCCAAGCAAACTGCGAAGCCCTATAAGCTTGTGCACAAACTGATCCGGGGAAACCTGAATGGTCATTCTGTTCGGGAAGGAGAAGACTTCCCATTTTGCGGTTTCCTCAAACCCTGGTTCAATTCCGAGAAGCAGTGTGATCCCGGCTTTGAAATTTTCTTCGACTTGCAGCTGCTAGACAGTGATACGGAAGAAATGGCTGAACTGACTGCTGACGCTGAGCAGAGTAGAGAAAGTGACCTGGACAACAGCGAACTTGAAGTAGGGGTAGCATTGGCATGTCTCTTTTCGGAACCTCCAATCGACTCAAAGAGCTTGGGGGATAACCTGACTATTTCTATGATCGGGGAACAACCGGGTGTGAACTCTTCTAGTAGCATTTTGGATGCATCTGGCGCACCATCTCTCATTTGGCAGCTAGAGGAGGGCCACCTGTCTAGCAGTTCTGAGTTGGGTAGTGAACCAGAATCTGATTCCACAGAGTCTGTGGAGTCAGAAACAGATTCTGGTGCTTCTGAGTCTTAGTCGATATTCCTATGGGTGATGACCTGGATGCCAAGGTCTTGTCCAGGTCGTCCTTTTCTTTTGCTTTTGAGTCGGTTGTAACCAAAAAGCTAGATGAGGTAGACCTTTTGAATGAGAATGCCACTGCAGATTCAGAGTATTTCTCTGTGCCGCTGGTTTATTGCATTGATTAAGACTTTCAAAATTTTAATAAAAATGATGAGGAAGGAATTCCTCTGGTTTTGAAAATTTTGATTAATCGAGAGAGAAGAGGTTTGTAGAACCCCTTGCTGATGAAATCATTGCTTTTAATGTGGGTACTGAGAAGGATTCGTGTCTAGTTCAGATCGGGTTCACATTGTCTTCGGAGGAGCGCGAGCGCTTAATCGCTTTATTAAAACATTTCAAAAATGTTTTCACGTGGTCCTATGAAGTCATGCTTGGCATCAATCCTAAGATTGTACAGTATCGGATCCCTCTCGACCCCGAGGCCTAACCTGTCGAACAGAAATTGCGGAGAATGCGCCCGGATTGGGCTTTGAAGATTAAGGAGGAGCACCAAGCAGATAGACGCAGGGTTCCTGCTAGTATCTGAGTATCCAACTTGGTTGGCCAACATTGTCCCAGTGCCAAAGAAAGATGGCAGATTTCAGGTGTGTGTGGACTTCAGAGATCTGAACAGAGCCAGTTCGAAGGACGACTTCCCTTTGCCGCACATCGATGAATTGGTGGACTTCATCGCAGGTCATGCGTTGCTTTTCTTCATGGATGGATTTTCTGGGTATAACTAAATTCTGATGCGCCAGAGGACAGAGAGAAAATTGCTTTCACTACGCCGTAGGGAACCTACTGCTACAAAGTGATGCCGTTTGGGCTGAAGAATGCTGGGGCTACCTATCAAAGGGCTGCAACCACAATTCTGCATGATATAATCCATAAGGAAGTTGAGGTATATGTGGACGACATGATTGTCAAGTCCAAAGAAAGAGAGGGCCACTTCACCGCCTTGAAGAAATTCTTCCAACGGATCAGAGAATACAAATTGAGGTTGAATACAGAAGTGTAATTTCGGCATAACAGCAGGGAAAATGCTGGGTTTCTTGATTACACAAAAAGGCATCGAGGTAGATCCTTCCAAAATCAAGGCCATCCTAGAAATTCCACCACCAAGGACCGAAAAGAAGGTGCGAGGCTTCCTAGGTAAAGTGCTATTCATAAAATGGTTTATTTCTAAATTAACCTTGACTTCTGAACCACTTTTTAGTCTCCTGAAGAAAGGAAAGAAATTCTGATGGAATGATCGGTGTCAATTTGCTTTTGAGTAAATCAAGCAGTACCTTTAGAATCCACTTGTGTTGTCGCCGCCAGAGTCGGGGAAGCCTTTGATTCTGTATCTGTCAATCACGAACACCACAATGGGATGTATGCTTGCTTAGGAATCTGAGGATAGGGTGGAGAAAGCCATCTACTATTTGGGCAAGAAAATGCTGGATTATGAGACCCGCTACACTCCGCTGGAGAAAGCTTGCTCAGCTTTGGTATAGGCTACCAGGAAGTTGAGGCACTACTTGTTAGCTCACTCCGTAAGTCTAGTTTCAAGATTAGATCCCATCAAATATCTCTTTGAGAAACCAGCACTTACGGGTAGGCCAGCTCGTTGGTTGCTTCTTCACTCTAAATTTGATCTGAAGTATGTCACTCACAAGTCGGTTAAGGGGAGAGCAGTAGCGGAGTTCCTGGCAGATCACCTAGTAAAAGGGGATGAAGCAGTAGAATACCTGTTCCCAGATGAAGCCATTTTGCAAGTCGAGGAATTGATTTGGACAATGTACTTTGACGGAGCGTCTAATCAATATGGTTATGGGATAGGTGTGTTACTGATAGCACCCCTTTAGCCTTGAAACTTCGGTTCAAGGTATCCAATAACGAGGCAGAATACGAGGCATGTATCGCTGGTTTGGTAGCCACCCTGGAACTAGGGGCAAAAAGGTTGGACGTCATCGAGGACTCGTACCTAGTTGTTTCTCAAGCCAATGGAGATTGGAAGGTTAAACAAGAAAAGATGAAGATCTATCACTAGACCCTGGACGTTCTGATTCCTAGGTTTGAAAAGCTGACTTTCATGCATCTACTGAGAGATAACAACGGGTTCACAGATGCCTTATCAACTCTATCTTCTATGATAGACATCCTGTTGGGAGTCCGGATATAGCCAATCATCATTGAGCAGAGATATACGCCAGCCTACGAGACTATCGCCGTAATAGATAAAGCGTAAGATCAAAACCCTTGGTACTATGATATCTGGAACTTTTTAGAAAAGAAGGTTTATCCACCAAGGGCAAATGCCAAGGATAAAAGGGCAATACACAGATGGCCATTCAATTTATCATCTGCGGAGGTAAACTGTACAAGAAGGGTCATCTGGGAATGCACAAGTTGTGTGTTGAAGAAGAGGAGTCAAAGCGCCTAATGGAGGCCATCCATGGGTGTAATGCTAGCTCGGAAGATTCTCAGGCAAGGTTACTTTGGTCCACCATGGAGGAGGATTGTATTGGTTTTGTGCGGCGATGCCACAAATGTCAAATTCATGCAAATCGCATGAATATTCCGCCGTCAAAGCTGTACAATATGACTTTGCCATGGCCTTTCTCAGTTTGGGGACTCGACGTTACCGGTGTAGTCACGCCAAAAGGGTTGAATGGGCATGAATATATCTTGGTGGTGATTGATTCTTTTACAAAGTGGGTAGAAGCTCAATCCTATGCAGTGTTGAAGGCATCGCATGTGGCCAAATTTATCAGAAATAATATCATTTGCCAGTACGGAGTTCCAAACGAGATCATATCAGATAACGACTCCCACTTCAAGAAAGATGTGATAGACTTGTTGGACAAATACAATGTGGCTTTTCATAAGTCATCTATATACAGGCCACAAACCAATGGAGCTGTTGAAGCCGCCAATAAAAACATCAAGAACATCTTGCAAAAGATGGTTGAGACTGGCTAGATAAATTGCCATTCGCACTTTGGGGCTACAGAACATCGATCCTGACATCTACAGGGGCAACCCCTTATTCTCTCGTTTACAAGATGGAGGCTATTTTGCCAATTGAAATTGAAGTCAAGTCACTACGAGTTATGGCTGAGTGTCAAATAGTAGAGGCGGACTGGCAACAGAGCATATTTGAGGAGTTAATGATGTTTGATAAGAGGAGGCTAAAAGCATTGTATCATGTTCAGGGCTACCAGCGTAGAATTGCTAGGGCTTTTAACAAGAAAGTTAAGTCCCAGAATCTCAAGGAGGGGGGCATGGTACTGAAAGACAACCAATCTCCCATCCATTACCTTAAGGGCAAGTTCAGACCCAATTGGACGGGTCCTTACATCATCAAAACTATCTAGTCGAGTGGAGTTGTTATCCTCATGGACCTGGATGGCCTAGAATTTTCCTAACCGATCAACATGGACAAGTTGAAGAAATATTATCCCTAAGAGGCTCGCTAGGCCGAAAACTCGAAAGGGAAACCTAGGGAAAAGTTAGAGCATGAAAAATTAGAAATAAAGAAAAACGGAGCTTGCAAGGTTGAAAACCCTAAAGGACGGCCTTGGTAAAAGTTAGAGCGAAAAAGAAGAGTGTTAATACTCAAGTGAACCCAAACTAACTACGTAAGGCCTGATTCCCATCTCCGGGATGCGTAGGCAACTTCATTCTGAAGTTCGGCCGTAAACACTTACAATTCAACTGTTCTATCCATGTGTTTGATCTAGTCATCTTTGTCTGTTCTTTATCTGAAAATTCGGTGGTGATCCTCACTTTGAGAGAAGAGCTGGTTACAATGTTGAACAGTGTTATTCGGTCAAGGGGCAATTTGTGATCTTTGGATTCGGGGTTGTACATCTCAAGGATAGATTCCGTGTCTGTCAAGTGGTGATCCTTTTCGAAAATGGTTTTGAAAAGTTTTGATAAAAGTTGATTTTTGCCCAAATTTTACTTTTACAACTTAGACCTTTTTTGGACCAAAAGGAAAATTTTCAGTGCTCACAACTTTAATTTCATTGATTTCAATACAAAGTTCTCTAGCTCTCGATACAAATCAAAGTTGCTTTTATTACATTCATAAAACTTGAAAATAAGGATCAAAGCAATAAACTAGGGGCATAGATGAGTCAGGTGCCCCTGCGTCCCCCGCTTGTGCTTGTGGAAGCTTCTGACGCCAAAGTGGGACCGGTTTGTGCCTCATCTTCAAGCCAAGTCAAGCACTCGCAAGAAAGGTGTAGCTGAAACTAGAGGAAGGAGCCAGAAGCTTTCTCGTCCTCCAAGCAGTGAGCTACCAAGCCAAATGTGAACCTCAGATAGGGAATGAAACCCGGTACTCTACCCCCTCCTCTGGGCAAGTCTGTTAATGTCCAAACTGACGCTTGAACCGGAACGGAAAGTAGAATACATAGTGTCAGGCCGATCAACTGAATGCCAGGCTGCCGAGTCATGATGTAGCTCATTTCGGTCAGATTAAGCCAAGGGCAACGCCAAGCAATGTCAGCAGCAGACCTGTTGCACATCCAGTGGCACCACCATCCCTCATTCGAGAAATCCACTAGCTGTTGGCAGAAAAAGTATGCTCGAGCTGAGTATGTAGGACAGGAGTCCACTACCTTTAGCTTATCCATAAACCACACCTGGGAAGGGATGAAAGAAAAGAGAGATTAAAGAATAGATAGATGTATGTTAAGAGAAAAGTGAGAAAAGGGCTTTGATAGAAAAACAGAGCATGAGTGTTGAGTGTTGTGAGAAACACATACGAGAAAGGATGGGAACATTACCTGAAGGAATAGTGTACTCCCTGCGAATTTGGTGGTCTCTCGCCGATGGAAGGCGTCTAAGCCCATCAAAGTCTCGGCCAGCACCAAGCCGATGCAACTCTTGCCCTCTTTCAAACCTTGGGCCACTTCAATTAGCCGAATGCTAAACCCGCCGAAACTAGGGGCAAGGAGGAAATGAGCCAGCATACATAAGCAAAGGGCGTGTTGCCTAAAACTCCGCCAAAGAAAATTACCTTAGTCACCGACGTCAGAAAAACGATGAATCAAACTTGGAATATCCAGCTCTCCATTGTGGACCAAGGATCGAGCCTAGTGAAGAGTGAGCCCACACATCTGTTACAAAGCTTCGATGTGGCCGAAACGGGGCTGAGGTATGATTTTCTCATCTTGCCGGGATTCCATTAACACCTGAAATTCTTCAATTGTCGGGCATATCTCTTGTCCCCCGAAGCTAAAGATGTATGTAATCGGGTTCCAGTATCTAGCCGCGGTATGAAGGAACGGAAAACAAAGTGAAGAATGACTTAGCAGGAAAAGTGCATTTATGTCGAAATCCCAGAAATTCATCTTTTTCGAGCCATCTAAAGTTGCAATCCAATTTGAGATTTTTTCGGCGAAAATGGCTCCATTTGTGAAGAATTTGCAGCTGAAATGAAGAAACTATGAAGTTCAACCATTTGTAGAAGATAAGGTAGTGAGTGGAAACCAGGTGTCAACAATTTGGAGGTTCTTCACTTCGGTGGTTAGTAGGCCTCTGTTGGTTGCCGGCAAATCCCTATTCTGGCTGACACCCTTCCTCTCAGGTCAGCTGTCTACCTTTCTGCTGAACAATACTGGAAGCAAGTGTTTTGTTCTGCTCTTTGTGTGTTTTAGCGTCATGTTTTGAGTCTTTTGGTTTTAGCAAGCTTGTCGAGTTGTGTTTGAGTTGTTTTGTTTATCAAGTTGTTGTTGCGTTGCTTATTGAGTTGTATATTGCATTTTGTATTTTGGTTGTTGTTTGGTTCGCTACCCGATTAAGCATCTTGTTTTAATCAAACACTCTTGGCCATTTCAATTCCCTGTCCATTTCATGCATATATGGTGCTCATGGTGCAAAAAATGACAACAATTTTTCATAAAGCTATCGATTTTATTTCGATCATGGCTTTTTACAAAAAAGGAGTACAAGTTTTAAAGCAAAACAGAACTTCCTAAAGCTATACATGAGCTAATGCTACTAGCAAAAAGAAACTAAGAAAGTACAAATAAATTAGCGCCAGTCGCCTCAGGCTCGAAAAGCCCTCTTCGTCCTCTTCCTCGGAGGAGATGACTCAGGGGCACTGTCTCCATCGGCGCCACTGTCTGAAGCAGACCCTGAACCAAAACCAAACCTGAAATCATCACCGTTCTTTGCTCAAGAGCCTAACTCAGCATCACCTCCACTCTCAGATCTCGAGCCACCGTCATCTTTACTCTCGGAGGACTCAGATTGCTGAATCACTACCTCCTCGGAGCCACTGGTCTCAACATCATCATCACTCAACACTGGCTCCGAAGGGCTCCTTTGACCTCGACCCAACGCCCTTCTCGGCTGCGTGCTGGGGCCCGTCTTTCTCTCATCTCTGCTCCTGGACGAGGTGGTGATGGTGCAAGCGCAGTCACCGTCGCTGGTACTCCCGATATGGCTAGAACCTAAAAACATAGAGTATTAACGCATCAGATACAATGTATAGATACAGTATGATGAAAATGAAAGAATGTAATGAGCCAGATACAGTGCAAGTACAATACAACGTGTCAATGCAGCATATCAGTATGATATGACAAGGGGCGAATGTATACCATGGTATGAGTATCAGTGCTCAGGTGAGAATGATGTGTATAACAGTGTGGAAAATACTGATATGCGGGCAGAGAATAAGGAAAATTACCTGAATACCGTAGAGACTGAGCAGCGTCTCTCTGCACTGCACCATGTGCATTAGGGAGGCAATCAGCTCAAGAGCCCTCCCCGTGTACTCTGTAGAGGCCTGCAAATGTATTTGGTTGATCAATATCTGTAATGAACATATCTGAAATGAAATGTAGAATGCAAATGTAAATAATGGTTCATACCTGAGTCGGGCCTCAAACCCCGACAAGTGCATGCCTAGCCGTTGCGGGCTCAATCAGGACCTGGTAGGGATCCCGGTATGCGCCAGCATGTCAACTCGATCAGAAGCTCTGGCCAATCAGTGAGCTGCCCAGCGGGAGGGGCCCCTCAAGTCTTGGCCCTCGTCGCCCGAGTCCTACCTGCCATAGGGGCACCTGCTGTTATGCTGCACGAGCACGAACACCCGTCAAGGGAGGCATGAGGTGCGTCTGGATGAATGTCAAATAATCCCCCTCCCCGCGAAAGTAGTCCGTATCCAAGCCCTTCGTGAATTAGATCATCTCCTGAAAGGAGAGGCTCTCCGTGGCCCTCCTAGATGCTGGAGGAGGAATGGACACTACTGGCTCAGGCAAGCCCATGGTCCGATACAAGAACTGCTCGTCTAAAAGCCGGGCTCAGCAAACCAGGCCCTTTAGTAGAAGTCAAAAACGGGAGGCCCCCCATGCGCCAACGTACTGATCCCTAACTCCGGCCGGCATCAAAGCCTAAGGCTGCCAAGCGATCTGCAAACAGGGGTATACAGGTTGTTAGTCGTTGTCAGTTGTCGATAAAGCAAAAATAACTATGAGTTTGGGTTACCTCTCCTGCAGATACTGTTTTGAAGTACCGGTGGAAGAATGTAAAAGTCTCCCGAGTCCTCCGCAAGCACCTGCCATCATATCGATGACAATATGGCACAACAGGGGGCATCTCCACCTCTGGCTCTGGAGCGAGGGTTGGGAAATATGCTATATCCAAAGTTGCAAGGAAAAGGCAATAGTGAGTATACAGAGTATAGATATAGAGAATGCAGAATGTAGAATGTAGAAAGAAGAATGTGTGTACAGTATACAGAAAGTATAAGTGCATAATGTAGAAAGCATAATGTATGTACAATGTACAGAAAGTACAAGTGCAGATGCAGAAAATAGAATATGTACTATAGTGTTCAGTGTACAGAGAGTACAGATACAAAGGATACAAAATGTATGATACAGAAAGTGGAGTGTATAGATAAACAATGTAGTATGCAGTGTATAGAAAGTGCAAAGCAGAAAGCACAGAAATAGAAGATGGAAAATGTAAAGCAGAAATGGGAAGCATACCTCCCAGGCTCTCCAATAACCTCTGACCCTGTCTTCCCTCCTGCGGGATGTCGAGCTCATGTAGCCAAACAGTGTAGCGAGGCCAGCTCCTCTCCAATCATAGAGCCGGACCTAAGGTAAGTCCACCAGAGCACTCAGGACATATAGCCCTACGGTGTTCCACCTGTTCGCGAACAAGGTGGTACCGAAAAGGAACATTAAAAAGCCTCGGGCGTAATGCTCGGTCTCCTCTGGGTCTCTGGCTCTCTCCCTCGGAAGTGCTCGACGAACCAGCTATATCGTACCATCCTCGGTTGGAAGAGAGGTGGGCGTGCTCCCTGCAGGTGTAGCTAGGAGGCCTCCACTTGCCCATGTCCATATCGTAAGGGATCGGACTACCCCCTACTTCTATGTCTGTGAGCATGGCGAAGTCATAGGGAGTCATCGTCATCTCCCCATCATAGAGAAGTGGAAGGAGTTGGTGGTATCCCACCACCGCTCCACCAATGCACCGAGATAGCCCTATGCAGAATAAGCTGAAGCTGGCCTCGTCAATGATATGACGCACATCGGAAGGAAGCTCTATATACCAGTCTCTCGCGGACGTGGCTCCATAGCCTCTAATAGAGCGAGAGTCCTCCTGCGATTAGAACAATGATATATAGTGATATGAGAACAAGCAGATGAAAAGGCAATGTAAGAAATACTGTCCAAGAGTGTGATTAAGGCAAGAAATGCAGTGTAAGCATTACAGTTGAAGCAAGCATACAGTTAAAGAAAGAAATGCAATGTACAGTGAAGAAAACATGAGAATACAGTGTATACCTCGGTGGCACCATAAGACAAATGGGAGTCCGGCTCCAGTAGCAAGAGGTCCTCGGGTACGCGTCGCGTAAACTCTCTGAAATGCCTGATACCCCTGGGTGGTAGCACATGTATCCGAGGATTCTATGTCGCTGGATCAAAGGGGCGCACTCCTACCGGTACTATATCGGGCTTGGGCTCGGCCTCCATCTCTGCCGGAGGTGGAATCTCGAAGGGAGCCCCGTCATGGAGTAGATTGTCTACCATCTAGAAAGAAGATGAGAAAATGGTGAAAAATGAAGAAAAACGAAGGAAAAAGGACAAACTTAGAAGAAGTCAAACCCTAGGAGAGAGAAAGTGAAGAAAAAGTCAAAGCCCAGGAAAAGGCATAAAACCTGAGAGAAACTCGAGGGGAACAAACCTCAAGTAGTGAAACTCCAAGAAAAAGCACTGAAATCAAATTTCAATCGGTTCAAAATGGAGGAAACAAAGAGGGTTTAGCGAGTAAACTTCGCGTGGGGTGTTGGAAAATGCATAGAAAGTGCGGATGTAGAGAGAAGGAGCACCTAGAGAGAGAGAATGAGCAATTTCGAGCATGGGGTAAAGAAGCCCCATGCTTATATTTAAAGACCCGACCCAAAAAGACCCAAATACCTCGAATTTGCCATGGGTGGCCAGCAGGCCACTTTTGTGGCCAGCAACAATTATTTAAGGCCGGCAGGTGGCCGGCGGCCTCCTCTTGTGGCCATCAAGTGGCCAATGGCCTCCCCTGGAGTCCTGATGTTGTTTTGTGTCCTTGGTTTCCAAGAGGTGTAGGGATGGTTCACTGTTTGGTTTAGATTGTCTCTATAAAAGCTCAAAACTTTGTTTTTAGTGCATGATGTTCGTCACTTGTCAACATGAACGAGGTGTATCGTTTAAACATATTGTAACTCTTCCGAGAGGTAAAGTGGAAGTTGTTCGTCAAATTATGCTTTTGTATATGCATTTCACTTTGTTGCATAGAACATGTATTTCCCATACGTTGTAGCATAGATTATGCATTTCACGCATATTGCATGCACGTTTTGCATCCGTTATGAAGCACTCATAGAATGTGTTCTTGCTCTTGTTTCATGCATAGAATATGCTTTTACTCTTGTATCATGCAGGAAATATGCTTTAGTTTGTTTCTTGCATAGAACATGCCATTGTATCTCGGTTGGTTGTCTTGCATAGAACATGCATTCTTACTGTGTCACACTTGTTAAGTTTCTTTCTCATTCATGCACGCAGTTGTATGTGCGGTTCATTTAGAGTAGTTTCAGTTAAAAACATTCAGGTGCGCCCGTTGTTCACACCACTTTCGGATGCGCTCGGTGTTCACCACCCCTCCTTCTCTCATGTGTAACGCGTTAGGATTGCAAATCAGTTAAAAACATTCAGGTGCGCCGGTGTTCACACCACCCCTTTCTCCTCTCGTGTTCAACGCGTTAGAATTGCAACTTGGTTAAAAACATTAGGGTACGCCTGGTGTTCACACCACCCCTTTCTCCTCTCGCGTGCAACGCGTTAGGATTGCAACCCAGTTAAAAACATTTGGGTGCGCCTGGTGTTCACACCACCTCTCCTCTTCTCGCGTGCAACACGTTAGAATTGCAAATCGGTTAAAAACATTCGGATGCGCCCGGTGTTCACACCACCCCTTCCTTCTCTCGTGTGCAACGCGTTAGGATTGCAACTCAGTTAAAAACATTCGGGTGCGCTCGGGGTTCACACCATCCATTTCTCCATTGGCGTGCAATGCATTAGGATTGCAACTCAGTTAAAAACATTCGGGTGCGCCAGGTTCACACCACCCCTTCCTCCTGTCATGTGCAATGTTAGGATTGCAAATTGGTAAAAAAATGTTCGGGTGCGCCCAGTGTTCACACCACTCCTCCTCCTCTCGCGTGCAACGCGTTAGGATTGCAACTTGGTTAAAAACATTCAGGTGTGCCCGGTGTTTACACCACCCCTTCATCCTCTCGCGTACGATGCGTTAGGATTGCAACATTCAGGTGTGCTGGTGTTCACACCACCCTTTCCCCCTCACGCACACAACACGTTAGGATCTCGGTTGAAACCTTGGGTGCGCCTGATGGTTACGTCACCCTTCGCCTTTCCTGCACGACGTGTAGTTAAGCTTTCAATTTTCTTACATCCTTTCTGCATGAAATGTGGTTATGTTCGTGACTCCCACGCGTGGCGTGTTTATTTACTTCTTTTCATGTTTGAGATTGTTATACCTTGTTTTGGGTTGTTTAAATGTGGCATTTTTTTTGCATTGTTTTTGCATTCAAATGTTTCATTACACAGCCTCATTGCACAATCATAAGTTATTGTTCTTGCATATCATTTGCATTTCGCCCTAGAACTATGTTGGTTTGATTCTTTGTAAAGGGATACGTAGGCAGCCTGTGGGCACAACCATTTGTTTTCTTTCTTGTTTGTTTATCCAAGTCTTTCGACCTTCTCAAAATGGGTCGTCTCTGAGCTTTGACATTCACTCACGTCATTTCATAATTTCCGAGTTCTGTCAAAGAGGGGCAACTGTAGACACCCCATTTTTGACCGTCCCCAAGACTTGGACGTCATCACTTGAGCACTCGATGATTGTAACTATTTGTGCTCGTTTTGGTGCCCAAAGTCCTCGGCAGAATGCCCTGCCTTTGAGCCTTCAAACCCCATCCATTCTGTGCCCTATTTTGGACCAAAACCTTCATGCCAGCAACCCCTGGTGACTATTGGCCACCAAATGAGGCTGCCGGCCATCACTGGTGGTCAACCGCCACCAGTGACTTTTTTGTAGATATTTTGGTGATAGTTGTTCTAGTTGTTACCACAATTGCCTCTATTTTCATACATGTGTATGGATGGATTTATAACAGCCAAATGCATGTTTTTCAATATATATAGGGTCTCCTCCCCCATTTTTGGGGGTTAGAAATTCTGGAGCAAAAATCTCTCTCTCTCTCTCTCTCTCTCTCTCTCTATGTTTCTCTCTCTCTTGAAAATTTGTGCATATAAGCCTAGTTATACTACACTTTTGCATGCACTTCCTCAACGAAAGTTGATCATCTTTGAGCTGAGGTTACTTGAGGCCTTCTTGGAGCTCTTGAAGGTGGTTTTGGCTTGCATTAGTGCCTAGAATTGTTTTTTGCTTGAAGAGGTATAAAACTTGTCTTTTAAGCTTGTTTTGCATACTTATTTTTCTATCTCTTTCTACTGCTTTTGGACTGTTTTTGGGCCATAAAAAACTCTGTTTTGTGGGCTGACATTTGTGTTTTAGGCCATTTAAGGTTAGGGGGTATCTCACCTTTCTTTATTCCTTGCTTGTAAGGCTTTTCCACCTTTGTTTCCCACTTTCAAACCGTCTTTTTTTGGGATTTTGAGCACTGAATTTCAGAGTATTTTCAGTGGTAAAAATAATGTTTTGGAGTCCAAAATTGGAGGGGTTAGCCTCCCCTCCTTGTGTCTTGTTTGCTGGCCTAGTTAGCTCTATGTGTTAGCTTAATTTTCTAGCCTTTTGTAGCTTAATTCCAGCATGTTTTAGGCTCTATTTTAGATTGTTTTAACTCTGTTTTTGGCTGGTTGTTGCATTGGAGCCTTGTTTTGCATGTCTCCAGTGTAATAGTCCTTACAAGTTTGGTGTTCTAGGCCTTTAGGCACCACTTGTTTGAGTTGATTGCATGTTTTAGTGCTTTTCTCACTTCATTTTCAACACTTATAATCTCTGCAATCTCCCTCATTTCTTCACTCTTTATTTGCTTTGAGGGTTGTTTCAACTTTAGGATAGTTTAAGTTTGAGATTGAGGTTCATTGCTTAATGGTTTAATCCTCTTTTGAGGGTTCATTATCAACAGCATGACACCTCTTTCTTGCCTTAGACTACCCCTTGTTTGATACTTCCTTCCCTTTAGAGGAATTCTCACCAAGGGACTTAATTGGTTAAGGAATGGGTTGGTAAGTTAAAATGAGTAACTAAAAATTTGAAACTAAAAGTCTGCATGATAAGAAATTGGTTATGTTTTGATGTGTTCAATCGGACATTAATTGAACACAAGGAAAATTGGGGCATTTCATACTCAAAGTGATGAAATGTGCCAAGTTTCCTAGGTCTCCATTGCCCTTGATCATGCATGATAAGGTGATGGCTCTTTGGTCTTGATTATGCATTTATTAAACTTATACACCTTGGTTCTTTGGCCATGATGCATTGAAATTGCTTGATTGATGGCTTGGGAACCGAGTGTATCACTCCTTTGAGATGTTTTGATGATAAGGAGGGATACACAGTACAAACAACCTGTGAGAATACCCCTTCTTTGCCCTATTTGCTCTCTGTTGCAGCAAAAAATGGTGTGTCATTAGTGGCATGTCGGCCACTATTACTAGTCTGCCAGCCACCAGTGTTGGACGGCAACCCCTCAATGGTGGCTAGCCGGCCACCACTTGTGGCCTACCGACCACCAATGAATTTTGAGCAGTGTGCTTGTAATGCATGGCAGAGTTGATTTGGAGAAGGAAACAGTGCAAGGGTTGTGCAAACAGAGGCTTTCAGGTGAAAACTGAGCATGCATGGACCTCCCTCACTTCCCGGGACTAGTTAGCTAGTTAATTAGTGTAATTAGCAATTAATGTTATTCATTGCAATTAATTAGTTGTAGCTAATTAGTTTGTGATCTAATATTTAATTAGCTTAATTAGTTGTAACTAATTAGTTTGTGTTGTAATATTTAATTAGCTTAGATAGTTAATTATTCATTTAAGTTTTGTAATAATTAGCTTAAGTAGTTTAGCTTAGCTAGTTTATTCATTCGGACTCTCCTTCGTCAGAGCGTGATGTAATAATGTGTATGTCTTCTAACCCCACGTTTTTTTTCCTTTTATTTAACTGCTTTTGATGGTTAGATTAGGGACATATTTCAATTAGCATACCTTATGCTTGCATCCATTCATCTTGTATTGCATGCACCGAGCCTCAGCGCATCATTCTTACTGCATTGTCGTTTAAATACTTCGTTGAATACATGCTTAGACCGCATGTTATTTCATTAATTCATATGCTATATCAGTAGTCGAGCCTAGTAATTGCATATTGCATGTGTTGCATTAGACATTTGGCATAGTTAGGAATCATGCATTTTTTTCTCTAACTCATATCTTCTTAGCTTAGAGTACTAGGTGAGTTTTAGCATACTTGCATGAATGTGAGTGATTGCCATGACTAGCATGCTTGCCATGAGGCTAAATGCTTACTTGTTAAACTGCTTGAATGCTGTGGATGAAGGCTTGTTGCTTGAATTGGAATAATTCAATAAATGTACGTTTTTTCTAAGCCCACTATGTCTAGTGGCAATTTAGCAAACTTTAAGCCCACTTGAGGTGGCAAAATCAAACCCTTTTCACAAAACAAACATGAAATTGAATTGTTCCAATCCTTGCAAACTAGTCTATACTTGCTTGTGCACATCACATAGTAATGCTAGCCTAATAACCGGAACAAGAACACATAATGTTGATAAAAATCATATCATGATTAGTAGAGGCCGATCTTTGATCAGGCAAGCGGGGGTGCTCAATTCATGAACTTCCCCTCTCGTACCTAAGTTCCCGAGCCAAGGTAACTTTGGTGATGACGGACACGTCGCCTTTGGCACGAGTCATGGGTTTCCTAAATTTCCCCAAAATAAAATATTTAGGTGGCAACTTTGTATCTGGCAAAGCAGTCCAATTTTGGCATTTTTTATTCTAAAATCGATTTTTCAAAAAATTTGCCGAATTTGGACTCTTTGGTGTTTATCAATTTCACATTGCACTTGTGAGATTAGATTCAGAACCACGGGAGTCCAAACTGTATGGCTTATTTCTGATCTTTCGAAAGGGGGCGCGAAAAAGTCGAGATACAACAGCTTCCTGTTTAGTATCCGTGGTACTTACGGCACCCAGTTCTTGAGCTAAATTCTTGATGCCGGTGCTCTCCCGCAATTTCCTCTTTACCTTGGCCATTCTGGTCACTGCAGCTATTCTTGTTCCCTATGCCTCAGGTTTTGTTTCAGTTTCTTCCTCTTTGTCAAGCTCATCACTTAACCACCCCAAATTGTCTGTCAACCCATTCAAATCAAACCAATAAATCTGCACGTCCCCTTAATCATGTTCATCATAGAATTGCAAATTGTCTAAGTCCTCCTCTAGCTCCGCTAGATCATCCAGACCTTGGCTTGGGCCATCCTCTCAAACCACATTGACCTCTGCTGTTGTTGGCAATTCCACTTCCGGTTTAGCTTGATCAACTGGCACAATATAACAGCACGGGTCATACTTCCCCTCAGATAAGTCTGTAAAGCTCTCAGGCAATGGACTGACATGTTCCTCAAAGGCTAAACTCCCTCCTTCTGCTACTGTCACCACCACAGGTTCAGGTTGAAGAGTAGAAGTGTCCATCATGCTCAAGTTCGTGCTTTAAGGGATGAACATGGCCAGTTTGGGTAGGTGGAAAGGGGTAATATATACGCTTGGGTCATATGGGATGGCCAGTGTATGTATTAGATTTAGTTCCGAGGTGGGGGAACTTGGTTGTTGGCTAGAAGAGGGTTGGTAGTCACATTTGGCTTTTGGGGTGGTGCTATCACCTTGTTATCGATGAGATCTTGAATCTCATGATGCAGCCTATAGCATTGGTCTGTGTCGTGACCGTGCTACTGGTGAAAAGCGCAGTATTTGGCTGGGTTGTGTTTTGGTGGGAGAGGATTGGGTAGTGGGTGTTGTTCTAACGGCTTAAGATGCCCCTTTTTGATCAGCACCCTCAAGGCTTGGGATAAAGGCATATAGAGTGGGGTCAAGACCTTTGAGATCGAGCATAGTTGTTTGAGGTTTGTGGATTTGTACTAGCGAAAGGGTTGGCGGTTTTGGCTATAGTGGTGACTACATTCACATCCAATGGTCGCGCAGATGTGCTACCACTAGTGGTCGCATTGGAACTGCACGTAAAAGGCCTCTTGACCTTCTCCTTCTCATCGGTTATCAACCCCTGTTTCATTGCATCTTGAATCGGAACCCCTATTTCATGGAGCTTAGTGAATGTAAACAACGGCAAGACAATCATCTTTTGTAATAATTTCCCTTGTAGATTGCGGACCACCATTCTGATTTGATCCTTCTCTAACGGCCTAGTAGTCATCATGGAAGCCTTGGCCCTCCACCTCGTTACAAAGTCTGAGAAGCCTTCCTTTGGCTCCTGATAAGTTGGGTCGAGATCATGGGTTGTGACCTCGATCTAGGTATTGTATGAGTACTACGCGATGAAGGCCTCAGCCATTTCCTCCCAACTTCGCTTTGCTTAATTCTCCAGTTTTGCATACCAAATAGCCGCTATTCCTGACAAGGTCCGACCAAAAAGTGATAGCTTTTGAAATCTAGTGAGGCCCATCGGCCATAGGATATCAGAGAATAACCGCAGAGGAACCATGGGAACCCCAGAGCCATTGAACTGATCTATATGTGGCATCTTAAACTGGCCTGGCAAAGTTACTGCGGAGTTGGTGTATCTATCTTCGATGTTAAGGATTGAGTTCACACCCTGTGCCCGTTTGAGAAGCTTCTCCAGCTTGTGGACCTTGAGTACCGTCGGGTCAACTTCAAATTCAAACGGCGCCTCAATTTGGTGCACTGGTGCCTTGGAGGCTTATGGTGGAATGGGGTCTACTGGGTTGCCCAGATTCTCTCGGATATTGATAGTGACTCCGGGCACTGGAATACCCACAGGAGGCACATGGAATGCAAAAGCTACTGCCGGCTATGGTTGCTGTTGCTACTGTTACTACAGCCTGTTTATCACTTTAGCTTGGTGGGCTGTAACTTTAGCTTGCTGCGTGGTTCGTACTGTTTGTTGGTGATGACGGATCAAGTCCTCCATACTGGTTGTAGGGTATTGAGTCATTTAAATAGGCGAGTAATCTCTTGCTGGCCTGGATGTAGAAGGCTATCCCTAACTGGATGCAGGTGATTGTTGAACTGGTGAATTATGCCTAACCCTCCTCCGTCTGGTAACCGGTGGGAGTGAAACAAACATATGCTGTCCCCTAACAAGATCTCCAGATCTGTAAAGTCTCCTTACAAAGGTCCAGAGTGCTTGGGGGGTAACCGAATTGTTTGAAGCAATTGTGATAAACTACCTTGCAAAAAGAAATAAAGCAAAAAGGAAAGCAAAATCAGAAACTGCACAGCACCTCAGCTCAGATATGAACAACACACAGTTGTAATCAAAAGTTGTAGAACTGTACTCAAGCTGACTTCTGTCCTCAAATCTGACACCCAAACTTGCAACTGATATGCACGGTCCTGTAAAGTTTCACTCTAGAAGCACATACCAGTTAAGTAAGAGCCAAAACATCCCTATGAGGGGGTAGGGTTACCCTGTCCTAGTTTCGTCAGGAACTAGGGTTCGCTATTCAAACAATGTGGTCTCACGCAATCCTACATTCGGGTAAGCAACCTATCCTAATTTGGAACAGTTTCTACGGCTTTCGATATGCAACTAGGTCGAATGGTCAAAACGGGTACCTCAGCAAAACTACTTAATATACCTCTCACACCTAACACTGAGAAGTGAAAGGGGGATCAAATGGTATAGCGGTACTCTAGATCCAAGGGTTGTGTTCCCATAGTGGCAAAGCCTGCGACCGGTCAGCCTTTTGGCAAGCTTTTAGGCAAGTCTCCAGCAAACTGTCCAGGAATAGCAGATGGCAAACACAGTGACTTAGGCACACCAATGCAAATGCAATGCAAAAAAACACATAAGTGTAGATAAAATTTCATATCATGACTTAGAGTCAAGCTCTCTAAATCCCCAGTAGAGTCACCAGAAACTGTAGCTCGACTTTTTCGCGGCCCTTTTCGGAAGTTTGAAAGAAAGCCCTACAGTTCGGACTCCCACGGTTCTGAATCTAATCTCACAAGTACAATGTGAAATTAATAAATACCAAAGAGTCCAAATCCGAAAAATCTTTTGGAAAATCAATTTTGAATCAAATTGCCAAAAATGGATTGCTTTGCCAAATACAGAGTCGCCACCTAAATATTTTTGGGAAATCTAGGAAACCCATGACTCGTGCCAAAGGCCACGTGTCTGTCATCACCAAAGTTGTCTTGGCTCGGGAACTTAGGTACGAAAGGGGAAGGTCATGAATTGAGTACCCCCGCTCGCCCGATCAAAGATCGGCCTCTACTAATCATGATATGATTTTTTATGTACATTATATGCTCTTGTTCTAGTTTATTAGGCTAGCATTACTATGTGATGCGCACAAGAAAGTATAGACTAGTTTGCCCAAATTGGAACAATTCAATTTCGTGTTTGTTTTTTGAAAAGGGTTTGAATTTTGCCACCTCAAGTGGGCTTAGAGTTGCAAATTTGCCACTTGACAAAATGGGCTTAAACGTACATTCGTTGAATTGTTCCAATTCAAACAACAAGCCTTCATCCACAGGCATTCAAGCAGTTTATCAAGTAAGCATTTAGCCTCATGGGAAGCATGCTAGTCATGGCAATCACTTACACTCATGCAAGCATGCTAAAGTACTAAAAACTCACCTAGTACTCCAAGCTAAGATAAACAAAAGAGTTAGAAAAATGCATGATTTCTAACTTATGCAAGATGTCTAATGCAACACATGTGATATGCAATTTAAATAGGCTCGGCTACTAAACATGTTATTTGCAACAATTTGATAGCATGCCTTTCAAACATGTATTCATCAAAGTATTGAAACGACAATGCAATTTGAATAATGCGCCGAGCCTCGGTGCATGCAATAACAAATGAATGGATGCAAGCATAAGGTATGCTAAACGAAACGTGATGTCCCTAAACTAACCATCAAAAGCGGTTAAGTAAAAGGGAGAAAGACGTGGGGTTGGAAGACATACACATTATTACATTTCGCTCTCACGAGGGAAAGTCCGAATGAATAAACTAAGCTAACCAGTAACTAATTAAAGCTAAGCTAATTAAGCTAACTATTACAAACCAAATGAAATAAATAGCTAAACTAATTAACTAATTATTATAACACTTTGAATTAACTAACTAGTACTAGCCTCAGTACTGGCCTCAGCCCAGCATGGATGCCTACACATAACAGAACCGTGTTTCAACGTGAAAGGGTGCGAGCACATGCAAAACTATGTGTTTTGCAGAGAGACCACTGAATACAAGTAATTGGGTGGCATGATATAAGCGAGGAATGATCTGCTAAGGAAAGATCGTGATCCTACATACTGAATGCAACAAAACAAAATACGATGCAATAGATGCAATGGATGAAGTGAATAAGGCGTGCGGCCAAACCACATCTTGCCTAGAAAAGGCAAGGACACAAAACAGACCACGTCTAACACAGAAAAGGTGCTGAAACCCTCAGACCACAATTCTCTTAGTGGAATAGGCACGTACACATGCAGAGCTATGCTTCAACGAAGGAAATGTATGAGCACATGCCAGACTAAGCTTAACATGGAAAGGATGCATGATGAGAAAATAGATAATGCAGTAGAGGCGTGCGATAGATGCTATGTACAATACAATGTAATAGCTAAAATGCAACACTTATGATAGATATGATGACTCAGCTCATGCTGCTGGGGATCTTCCCCTTTTGATTGTGCTTCCAAACCGCAGGTACTACTTTTCTCCCTGGCTATGGTCGCAGCTTTCCCTATTCTCCAACAGGGTGACAGACTAGGTTGGTTCAGTATCCAGAATTAAGGTGCATACAAGCTATCTTAACCTATGGGGCTTCCATACAGATTTCAAGCCGGGGATACACCCCTGGGTATTTAAACCAGACTTTAGTCTAAAAAATCCCGAACCTTTGCGTTCTAGGCATCAGCTAACTTGAACTCTAGTTTCCACCGTCTCAGTTGATCTCCTAGGAACTCACCGCAAACACAGGCAGGTGGCTATACTAGACCACCGGAAGTCGTTTGGGCACGACAAACACCAAAGGAATTGCACCTTTAGAAGATTTAAGGTCTCCTAGACCAGAGGAGTGCACAAAACAATGCAAGTCGAGATACAGGATTTAAGGTCACCCAGACCACGGGATTTAAGGTCTCCCAGACCAGAGAGGGATGTGAATACGTCCAAGCGCGTCTCATGCGAGAGAAGAAAGTGAATAAATGAACACCGGAACGCATCCGAGTGTTCGAAATCGAAGACGTCCTAACGTACCATATGCGAGAGGAGAAGAGGTATGAATGAACACCAGAACTCATCCGAGTGTTCGAAACCGAACACGTCCTAACGCACCACATGCGAGAGGAGAAGGGTTATGAATGAACACCGGAACTCATCCGACTATTCGAAACCGAAGACGTCCTAACGCACCACACGCGAGAGGAGAAGGGTTAAGCAAGAAAGCGCGATGCACTAGACAATGCGAGTACGTCCAAACGCGCCACACGCGAGTGGAGAAAGGTTGCATAAGAAAGCACGATGCACTAGACAGTGCAAGTATGTCCAAACGCGCCACACGCGAGTGGAGAAAGGTTGCGTAAGAAAGCGCGATGCACTAGACAGTGTGAGTACATCAAACGCACCACATGCGAGTGGAGAAAGGTTGCGCAAGAAAGCGCGATGCACTAGACAGTGCGAGTACGTCCAAATGCGCCACACGCGAGTGGAGAAAGGTTGCGCAAGAAAGCGCGATGCACATGACAGTGCGAGTACATCCAAACGCGCCACACGTGAGTGGAGAAAGGTTACGTAAGAAAGCGCGATGCACATGGTAGTGCGAGTACGTCCAAACACGCCACACGCGAGTGGAGAAAGGTTGCGCAAGAAAGCGCGATGCACTTGACAGTGCGAGTACGTCCAAACGCGCCACACGTGAGTGGAGAAAAGTTGCGCAGGAAAGCGCGATGCACTAGACAGTGCGAGTACGTCCAAACGCGCCACACGCGAGTGGAAAAAGTTTGCGCAGGAAAGCGCGATTGTAAATACAGGATTTCAAGGTCTCGTAGACCAAAGATTGCACGAGACAATGCAAGTGAGACACAAAGTGTAAGTGCACAAGACAGTGCGAGTGAGTTAAAATGCACAAGAAAGTGCGAGCGAGTTAAAATGCACAAGAAAGTGCGATAAAATGCATTTTCTATGCAAGTGAGGTGCACAAAAAAAAGTGCGATGAAATGCATTTTCTATGCAAGTAAGGTGCACAAAAAAGTGCGATGAAATGCATTTTCTATGCAAATGAGGTGCATTTTCTATGCGAGTATGGAAGAGTGCATTTTCTATGCAAGTGAGGTGCACAAAAAAAAAGTGTGATAAAATGCATGTTCTATGCAAATGAGGTGCATTTTCTATACGAAAGATACGAGCATTTTCTATGCAAGTATGGAAGAGTGCATTTTCTATGCATGAGTCATAAACGATGCGCGGCACACATGCAACAGAAGTGTATATAAAATGCACATTCTATGCAATAGAGGGGCATCAAATATGTACTCTAGTGCCTCCGACTTACCTCTCAGAGGACTTGGCAACACGCTCAGCTCAAAAGGGTACACCCTGTTCATATTGGCGAGAGATAACATCTGCATGTGAAAACCACGGATGCCGCTTTTATTGCCATTATGACTGGAAGTAGGCTTAAACTTGGGGTCGAGATACACTCATACTCCAGAGAAAGGCGAGGCCTGAGAATATGCATCTGGAATGCAGTCTCGGAATTTGCTAAAGTTGAAACATGCTAAGATGCTCCAAATTTTCCTCTTTTCTTTTGCTTTGCAGTCCGGAACCTATGTGGCTTCAGATAGGTCCTGGTTCTACTGTTCTCACATGACTTGGGTTGAACCCTACAGTTTTATGAAAGAACAAATCCTATTTTGCACAAATGTGGAGAATGGCACAGCACTCTGAGCACAAAACGATTTATTTTTGAAATTGAAATTGAGTTCTCAACTGGGTATTAAGCCTACGACTGGCCACAGCCAAAACGACTAAACAAAGGTAAAATAACCTAAACACATCGATTGACACTCAAAACGAATCAAAACAAGAATCGAGACAAACAAAAAACGCACACAACACTCAGATGTGTTCCAAAGGCCAGAGACCTCTTGGTTGACAGGGAGCCCAATTTCTTCGGGTATTGTTTCCTACCCTTTCTCACTTGTGATTCTCACATCACACTGGCACTCAATCTCTAGTTTTCTGAAAATGCCATTTCCTCACTTTTTCTCTTAGCGTACATCTCTCTATTCTTTAATCTCTCTTATTTTTTATCCCTCCCCTGGGTGGTTGATGGATAAATAAGAAGTCGTGGGCTCCTACCCCTGGCATTCTGCCAGATTCTCTTTCTTGACATCGGTTAACGATGCCTTTGGCCAGTTTTGGATGTGATCAGACCTGTCCAAGTGAGGAAGTGGAAAATTCTACTCCATTCCAGCTTGTGCTTCGCACTTGGCTTGATACCTCGCGACTTTGTAGGATGAGAGAGCTTTCTGGCCTTTGCTGTTAGCTTTAGTTATGCCCTTTTCTGGCAAGCCAGTTGCCCTTTTGGCTAGTATGGTGCCCTTTCTGGCAAGTATGTTGACAACGGGGAAAAGATAGAAAACCTGACTCGACTGTGCCCCTAGTTCATCATTTTGACCATTTTTTGTTTTTGACTTCTGCTAAAACAATTTTGAATAAAATGAGAGTTAGATTAACACGCTTGTTCGATTTTCTGATTTGAAATCATGCAGGTCAAGTTATGAGCACTGAAAATTTTCCTTTTTTGGGTCCAAGAAATGGTCCAGTTTTGGAGAAATGGAATAATTTTCAAGAGAATTAGTCAACTTCATTAAAAATTCTCAGAAATTATTTTTGCAAATGGCCACTGCTCGACCAACACAGAATTTACTCTTGAGATGCACAACCTCAGATCCAAAACCAATGGAAAATTGCCCCTTGTCTAAATGGCACCGCACGGCAACGGAAAGTTGCCCCTTGTCTGAATAGCACCACAGCGCACTGTAATCAATCCTCAAAGTGACGATGACAACCGAACTCTCGGATACAGAGAAGACAAAGATGATTAGAACCATTACATGGACACAGTCGATTTGGAAGTGTTTATGGCTGGACTTCGGAATGAAGTTGCCTACGTATCCCAAAGATGGGAATCAAGCATGACGTAGTTCCGGGTTAGGGTGCACTCGGGTGTTAACACTCTCCTTTTTACGCTCTAACTTTTGCCAAGGCCGCCCTTCCGGGTTTTCAACCTTGCGACCTATGTTTTTCTTTTCTTTTCATTTCTTTTCATTCTTTTCTTTTCTTTTCATCTTTTCTTTTCTTTTTTCTTTTCTTTTCATCTTTTCTTTTCATCTTTTCTTTTGCTCTAACTTTTGCCTGGGTTGCCCTTCCGGGTTTTTGGCCCAGCGAGCCTCTCAAGGGTAGAAAAGTTTAACTTGGTCCATGTTGAACGATTTTTGAGATCTCGAAGCCATCTGAATCCAGTAGAATGGCTGCTGTTCGCTGATGATGTAGAAGTCCATCCAATGGAGGCTGAATTTGCCCCTAGTGTTATGGATAGGAACTCGGTTGTCCTTCAGCAATACTTTCTTCTCTCCGTTTCTTGATTTGGCTTTCTTGCCAGTCTTCATTGGTTTGTAGAACGATCCATCTTTTGAATCTTTGAGCACATCTGACCTTTTTGCCCCTAGTTCAAGGGCTACTTCTGATCTAGCTTTGCAAGCTCTCTTTGACGACGTCTGACCTTCTTGATCTGACTTTCTTGCCCCTAGTTCGAGGGCTGCTTCGAATATGGCCTGATGGGCCTCCTTTGATGTCATACGACCTTATTGCCCCTAGTTCATGGGTTGCTTCAAATCTGGCCTGGCGGGCCTCCTTTGTGGTAGACCATTGAACATTCTGAATCCAAGTTCAAGGTTTGAAAGCAAAAGGGGTCGAATCTTGAGGCTGAGAGCGATCCTATGCTGTACAATCTCAAAATCAATTCCACGCATGTCTTCGTAGAACCACGCAAAACATTTTTTGAAATCTTTTAAAAAAGCGACTAGTCGCTTGCGTCGAAGACAATGTAGAACCAATCTGGATCAAGCTAGGATCCTTCTCAATACTCACATTAACAAGCATGATCTCATTCATTAAGGGCTTAGCATGCCCCTCTTTCTCTCAGTTGATCAAATTTTTGCAAATCCTGAGGAATTCCTCCCTCTTTGTTTTCATCACAGTGTTAAAAAAAGTTTTGAAAAACTTAGGTCAATGTAATGAGTTCAAGGCACAGAAAAGTAGGTGAAAAGCACTGCCGTTTCATTCAGATTTCTGGCAAACGGGCTTCAATGGCAGAAACAGACTCAAAAGAAAGAGGGTAAAAGACAAACACAAAACAAGATAGTGATGTCCGAGGTAACACCCCCGAAATCACCCGACTCTAACACAACAGGACTGACTCGATACAACAAGACAGACTCGACTGACTCAGTACAAAAAGACTGACTCAATACAACACAACAAGACTGACCCAATACCCAAGTCAGAAAGTAAAATAAACAGCATTTGTACATTGCTCAAAACAGTGCATGCCATCCGCCATATCTGGAGTAAACTGAGTGCCATCCGTAGGTGGTTCATCCCCCGATCACATAGTCACATTATCCCCAAGTTCACTGAACCAGTGCCAAAAGACTTTGTAGGACTTGGCGCAACGATGACCTTTTTGCCTTGCCTTGCCTCGGCGAAGGAAACACTGATTCCCCTTGAACTAAATCTCTGACCTGACAAAGTCTATCAACACAAGTCCAATACACGCGGGGGATATTGGAGCCTTCTGAAGCTATGGTTCCGAGACTACCCTAGCAAAAGAGAAAACAGACAGCACCTCAGCCTGATTTCACCAAAACAGGTATGAGCGAAGCTGAATGACTGTGCTCTCTACTGAATTCTGCCCAAAATTCTGCCTGCAAATTGATACCCTCAGGCCGATACCCAAACTTGCAACTGATACATGCATTCCCTGTAAGGACACACCCTAACAGCACATATCAAGCAAGTGAGAGCCAAAACACCCCTATGGTGGGGTAGGGTTTCCCTGTCCTATTTTGTCAGGAACTAGGGCTTCACTACGCACGCATGCGGTTTCAAACAACCTACAATCGGGTAAGCAACCTGCCCTAGCTTGGAATGGTCTTTATGGCTTCCGATATGCACTAGGTCAAATAGTCAAAAAGGGTGCCTCGGTAACAACCGAGGTTTGTGCTCCTATCGTGGCAGAGCCCGTAACCGGCTTGCCTTATGGCACACTTTTCCAAGCAAGCCTCCGGCAAACCGTTCAGGAATAGCAGATGGCAAACACGGTGTCCTAGGCAGACCAATGCAAATGCAATGCAAAGAAACACCTAAGTGCAGACAAAACAACATATCATGAGTTCACGTCAAGTTCTCTAAATCCCCAACAGAGTCGCCAGAAACTGTAGACCGCCTGGAACTCTCTCCGTGCGCCCCCTCTTTCGGAGAGGGCGCGAATTGGGCTCTAGCTACTACAGTTCAGACTCCTGTCACAGTTCTGAATCTAATCTCACAAAGTGCAATGTAAGACAAATAAATCACTAAAGAGTCCAAATCCGGCAAATCGATTTTGGAAAATCGATTTTAATGAAAAAGCGCCAAACATGGACTACTTTGCCAGATTTCAGAGTCGCCACCTAAATATTTTGTTTTGGGAAATTTAGGAAACCCTGACTCATGCCTAAGGCCACGTGTCCGTCATCACCAAAGTTGCCTCAGCTCGGGAACTTGGGTACGAGAGGGGAAGGTCTTGAAATGAGCACCCTCGCTTGCCCGATCAAAGGATCGGCCTCTACGAAACATGATATGTTGTTTGATAAACACATGTGTTCTTATTCCAGTTATTAGCTAACTTACTATGTGATGCGCACAGAACACAAGTATAGACTAAATCTCTCGATTTGGAACAAAACATCTCATGTTTGTTTTTCAAAATGGTTTGAATTTGCCACTCTCAAGTGGGCTTAGAAATGCAGATTTGCCACCAAACAAGGTGGGCTTGAAACATGATGATTTTGCCACTTCAAGTGGGCTTAAAACTCACATTTTGATGAATTGTTCCAATTTAAGTAATGAAGCCTTCATCCACAAGCATTCATGCAGTTAAACACTTAAGCACATAGCCTCATGGCAAGCATGCTAAACATGACAACACTCACACTCATGCAAGGATGCTAAAGCATAAACACTCACCGAGTATTCCAAGCCAAAACAGAAGCTAGTTAGTAATCGATGCATGATCCTAACTATGTCAACAATGCCTAATGCAACACATGCAATAATGTAACTAAATAGGCTCGGCTATCTAAGATGGCATATGAATGCAACAATTGATAACATGCTGTTAAACACGTATTCAAGTAGGTGTATTGAAATAAGATGCAGTTTGAATGATGCGCCGAGCCCAGTGCATGCAAGACAGATGGATGATGCACACATGCAAGCATTAGGTATGCTAATCGAAATATGCCCTAATCTAACCACCGAAAGCAGATAAATAAAAGGGAGGAAAAAATGGGGGTTGGAAGACATGCACGCACCCTTATTACAACATTATGCCCTCTCGACAGAGGGTCCAAATGAAAGCTAAGCTAATCTAATCTAAGCTAAGCTAATCTACTAATCTAATCAAGCTAATTAGACTAATTATTACAAAACAAATTGAATAACTAGCAAACTAATCACTAATTATTACAACACTTTAATTAATTAACAAATTAACTAATTTACAAATTCAAGCTAACTAACAGGTAAAGCTTTAAAAACTAAGCTACTCCAGCTCTGTTTGAAGAAGATGAAGATGCATGCCTCGGTTTCGTCCCGAAAAGCTCTTCGGTTTGCTCTCTTGGGGCTCTGTCTGCAGGGTGTCTTCAAAAACTAGCTGCTGAAACTTACCAAACCAAAGCTGGGGAGTGCACCAGTGGCTTGCCGGCCATGAAAGGTGGCTGCCGGCCACTTGCCAGCCAAGAATGGGCCTCTGCCGGCCAAGGATGGAAGGGTGCCGGCCATATATGTGGCACTGCCGGCCATTGGTGTGCTGTGACACCATTCTGTAACAGAGCACAAAAACAGAGGAAAGAGAGGGCCTCCCTAGGGCATGTGTGTACTATACCACTCCTTATCATCTCAAAACATCAAGGGAGGGGTGCCATTGGATCCAAAACCATCAATAAAGCATCGCAATGCATGATGGCCAAGGGTCCAACTTGTACACATTCAATAAATGCCATGCAAACAAGACACTATGACCATGGCCTTATCATGAGAGATCAAAGGCAATGGAGATAAACGAAAAGGGATCATTTTCATCACTTCAAGTACGAAATGAACCAATTCACCTCGTGTTCAATATAACATCCGATTGAACACAATGCAATGCACATTCAACATGCTTATCTTGGCATGTTTTACTTGCTTGATTTTATTTACACATTTTAACATTACCTATCCGTTCTTTAACCGGTTGAGTGTAATGTGAAAGTCCTCTAATGAGAGAGGGGTCAACCAAAGAATGGTTTAAGGCATGAGGGAGTTCATGCCTTTGGCTAGTAGAAACCCTCGAAAGAGAGTTAAAGCCATTGAGCATGAACTCTACCTCAAGCTTAAACACATGCATGAGGTTAACCAACCCTCAAAGCAAATCAAAAGTGAAGAACAAAGAGATGTTGCAAAATTTTCAGTGCTGAAATGGCATGAGAATGAATGCTAAAACATGCAAGCAACACATGCACAACATGCTAGGGGCCAAAGCATTGAAACTAGTGAAAAGCATTATGCTAGCGGCATGCAATACAATGCTCAAACACCCAAACCATCTATGAACAGAGCTTAATCATGCCAAAACAATAGCCTAAACATGCTGGAAATGAAGCTCAAAAGACTAGACAAACTTGCACACATGTTAGCCTACAAGCAAGGTATAATACACAACCCTCAAAAGCCATGAAGAAGTGAAGTATATGAGAGTGTGACTACACTATATGCACTGAAATTTCATGCTAAATGGTGCCATACCATGCAAACATCACATGTACAACATGTTAAAGGCCCTAAAACTCAAAGCTAGTCAAGGCCCTTTACACTACAACCATATTAAGCAATGCTCAAATGACCTTAACCATTCAAAATAGACCTAAGGCAGGTCAAAACAGTAGCAAAAACATGCTAGGCTCGCAGCATAAATGGCAAGAAAAATATGCTCATTTGATGGCTCACAAACAAGGCATGAGGCTCAACTTCTCAAAAGCATTGAAAGAGTGATAAACATGAGAGTATGACAGTGAAACATGCTCTGAAATCACATATTAGATGATGTCATATCATGTAAACAACCCAAGCAAAGCATGCTAGTGGACTCAAAACACAAGACTAGTGAAGCCTATCATGCTATAGCTATACAAAGCAAGCCTCAAAGGGCCTAAACAACTCAAGACAGAGTTAAAGCATGCTAAAACAAGGTCAAAAGCATGCTGAAATAGAGCCAAAACAAGCTAGAATCATAGGCTTAGACATGAAGCGTGTTAGGCTAGCAAATAGGATTACACTACAAGTGTATGAAGCATGCAAGAGGTGACCAATCCAACCAAAAAATAGAGTCATAGTAGGTCTAAGAAGTCACAAAAACATGCTCAAACTAAGCCTCAAGAAGGGAGAAATACATGCTCATTTGATAGGCCAACAACACATGCTAACAAGACAATAGGAGGGGGGACCACCCCCTCCTATTTGGGACCTCAAAACCAACTTTTTACTACTAAAATTCCTCTGGATTTCAGTGGTTAAAAGGCCATGAAAAGATGGTTTGAAAGGTGATGAAAGATGGCACAAAAGCTACACAAGCTAAGGAACAAAAGGGAGAGACAACCCCCTAACACAAAATAGGCCTAAACCACCATTTTTAGGACTGAAAAATAGAGTTTTCTTCAGTTCAAAACCAAGCCAAAAACAGTTTGCAAAGTGGTAAAAACAAGTATGAAAATAAGCTTAAAAGAGGGAGATGCTCACCCTTGAAGCATAGCACAAGAACAACCACTTTTCTTGAGCCAAAACCACCTTTTGGAGCTCAAACAAAGTCCGAAGCTACTTCAGCCCAAAGATGATCCACTCTTGTTAAGGGTTATAGGTTGAAGATGGATGTATGCAAGCCTTCAAGCAACAAATCTTTAGAGAGAGTGAAATCTAGAGAGAGGATTTAGAGAGAGAGGCTCCCAAACCTTTTGCCAAATTGTTCTCAAATGTTCTAACCCTTGAATATGAGATATAAGGCTTCAATATATAGCAAAAAGAGAGGTTTGGGTCGAAAATATCTCAAGAGAGACAGCTGTGCCAGCTGGAGATAAAATATCTGCAAAATTTGCTTTCTGCCATCAATGGCCGGCACTTGACCACTGTTGGCTGGCACTTTACCATTTTTGGCCGGCATGGACACCATTGGATGGCAAGGGGCCGGCCTTGGCCATTCATGGCCGGCACATGGCCCAAAAATCCCATTTGTGGCCCACATTCTCCACCCCTGGTTCGACAGAAAAATCTGCTTTTTGGGCCCGACTTCAAATGGGAATATCTCTTTCATCTGGGCACATTTGCAGATCATTTTTGAGCCTACATTGTAGCCCTAGAAGTATTATTTCCAATGGTGGTAGCCTCACTTCAAAATTTCAAGTGTGAAAAAAGTTATGCTCATTTGAGTGAAGACTGCTCAGTTTCGATCCTACCAAGATTCATGCCGAACTTCTTCTCCAACTTGTTTTCTTCTCTCCTCTCCTCTTTTCTTCAACTCCAAACCCCTAAACAAGGCGTTTTGAAATATTTTTCAAAAGAGTTCATCTCTCCTTCATTCATTTCCACTTTGTCCTTGCCCGGTTTACCGAAAAGCGCGACATTTAACAAAATGCGAGTGTCAGAACATCGTAGGAACTTTTTCAAAAATATTTTGAAAGAGAGGGTTTTAAGGTCTCAAAATCTTTTGGGTCAAGATCGTTTTGGTCCAAAAGGGGTATGAAGTTGGGATTTGACTCTCTTCTTGCCGAAGATATCGAACCCTTGCACTGCACAACTTTCACCACCAAGTAAACCATCAGTAGCACCCAAGTCTTAAGGGCGGTAAAAAATGAGGTGTCTACACATAGTAAAGCTAGTTTAATAACTGAACAACAACATTTAATGTTAATAAAATTCATATCATGATTAGTAAAGGCCGATCTTCGATCGGGCGAGCGGGGTTGCTCAATCCATGACCTTCCCCTCTCGTACCTAAGTTCCCGAACTAAGGCAACTTTGGTGATGACGGACACATGGCCTTTGGCACTAGTCATGGGTTTCCTAGATTTTCCCAAAATAAATATTTAGGTAGCGACTCCGTATCTGGCAAAGCAGTCCAATTTTGGCATTTTTGATTCAAAATTGATTTTCCAAAATGATTTTCCGAATTTGGACTCTTTGGTGTTTATTAGTTTCACATTGCACTTGTGAGATTAGATTCAGAACCACAGGAGTCCGAACTGCAGGGCTTCTTTACAAGTTTCCGAAAGGGGGCACGAAAAAGCCAAACTATAGTTTCTAGCAACTCTGTTGGGGAGTTCGAGAACTTGACTCATACTCATGATATGACTTTTTTATCTACACTTATATGTTTCTTTGCATTGCATTTGCATCGGTGTGCCTAAGTAATAGAGTTTGCCATTGCTATTCCTAAACAGTTTGCCAGAGGCTTGCTTGGAAAAGCTTGCCAAAAGGCTGACCGGTTGCGGGCTCTGCCACGATGGGAACACAACACTTGGATCTGGACTACCGTTGTACCGTTTGATCCTCCTTTCACTTCTCAGTGTTAGGTGTGAGAGGTATATTAGGTAGTCTTGCTGAGGTACCCTTTTTGACCAATCGACCTAGTTACATATCGAAAACCATAGAGACTGTTCCAAACTACAACAGGTTGCTTACCCAAATGCAGGATTGTGTGAAACACTTTTGCTTGAATAGCTAACCCTAATTCCTGATGAAACTAGGGCAGGGTAACCCTACCCCATCATAGGGGTGTTTTGGCTCTCACTTAACTGTTATGTGCTTTTAGAGTGAAACTCTACAGGAACGTGCATATCAGTTGCAAGTTTGGGTATCAGTCTTGGGGCTGAAATCGGTGTTAAGTATAGTTTTATAGCTTATGATTGCAACTATGTATTGTTAGTATCTGAGTCGAGATGCTGCGGCTTCTGATTTTTGTTTTCTTTGCTTTATTTCTTTTTGCAAGGTAGTTTTTCACAATTACTTCGGACGATTCTGTTACCCCCAAGCACTTTGGACTCGTGTAAGAAGACTGGGGATCTTGTTAGGGGACAACCAGTGTTTGCTTTGCTCCCACCGGTTATGAGACGGAGGAGGGTTAGGCACAATTCACCAGTCCGATAGTCACCTTTTACTTCGTCTGCAACCAGCTAGGCCCAGTCTTCTACTTCTACCCCAGTGAGAGAGTACTCACCAATTCTGATGGCTCAATATCCCCCGGTTGGCATGGAAGACATGCTTCGTCAGCTCCAGCAGACCATAGAAACTATACAGCTAAATGCTGCCCACCAAGCTGAAGTCACAGATCAACAAGCGGAAGTGATAAATAGGCTTTAGCAACAACAACCACAACCAGCAGTAGCATTTGCATCCCATGCACCTCCAGTGGGTATTCTAGCACCTGGAGTCACTGTCAATGTCCAAGAGAATTTAGGCATTCCAGCAGATCTAATCCCACCGCAAACCTTCAAGGCACTAGTGTACTAGATTGAGGCACCATTTGAATTCGTTGACCCCACTGCACTGAAGGTCAATAAGCTAGAAAAGCTCTTTAAGCGGGCACAGAGTGTGAATTCAAAACCTGACATTAAGGATGCATACACAGACTCCGCAGTAACTCTACTGGATAGATTCAAGATGCCGCACATAGACCGGTTCGACGGCTCCAAGGATCCTATGGTCCATTTGCGGTTATTCTCTAATATCCTGCGACCAATGGGTCTTACTAGGCTTCAGAGGCTATCACTTTTTGGTCGGACCCTGTCGGGTATAGCGGCCATCTAGTATGCAAAACTCGAAGACTCTGTGAAACGGAGCTGGAAGGAAATGGCTGAGGCCTTCATCGCGCAATACTACTACAATACCTAGATCGAGGTCACCACCCGTGATCTTGAAGCGACTCCTCAGGAGCCAAAGGAGGGCTTCTCGGATTTTGTAATGAGATGGAGGGCCAAGGTGTCTATGATGACTATCAGGCCATCTGAGAGGGATCAAATCAGAATAGTGGTCTGCAATCTGCAAGGGAGATTATTGCAGAAGATGATAGTCTTGGCTTTGTTTATATTCATTAAACTCCATGAGATAGGGGTGCAGATTGAAGATGCGATGAAACAGGGGTTGATCACTGATGAGAAAGAATAGCCCAAGAGGCCCTTTACACGCAGTTCCGATGCAACCACGAGTGGTAGCACCTCTGCACGGCCTTCAGATGTTAGTATGGTCACCACCACACCCAAAACTGTCAACCCTTTCGGCAACACATCCAACACAACTCCACAAGCCTCAACCAGCCAGGTACAATCTCAAAGGGTCTTAACCCCACTCTACATGCCTTTATCCAAAGCCCTAGGGGTCTTGATCAAAAAGGGGCATCTTAAGCCATAGAGCCTCGCCCTCTACCCAATCCTCCTCCCCCCCCCGAACCACAACCCGGCTAAATACTGTGCTTTTCACCAGCAGTATGGTCACGACACTGATCAATGCTATAGGCTGCGTCATGAGATTTAAGATCTCATTGACAATAAGGTGATAGCACCTCCCCAAAAAGCCAACGTCACTACAAATCTTCTCCCACCACATAACCAAGTTCCTCCACCCCGGCATATAAACCTCATCCACTCACTGGCAGTCCCTTATGACCCTAGTATATATACCACCCCTTCCCACCTACCTAAGCCAACGTTATTCATCCCTGAGAGCACAAACTTGTGCATGATGAACACATCTACACTCCAACCCGAACTTGTGGTAGTGACAGTGGTAGATAAAAGGAGGTCAGCCTTGGTGGAGAATGTCAGTCCGTTGCTTGAAGGGCTCTAAGGACTTATTTGAAGGGGTGTACAACCTGTACTGCTATATTGTGCCAATCAATCAAGCTAAGCCGAAAATGCCGTTGCCGACTGAGATGGAGGTCAGTGTAGTTCGACAGATGGCCAAAGTCAGGGATTAGATGATCTGGCTGACCTAGAGGAGGACATAGACAATTTGCAGTTCTTTGATAAGCAAGATCAAGGGGACATGCATATGATTGGTTTGATCTGAACAGGTCGATAGACAATTCTGGGTGGCTAAGTGAAGAACCCGATAGAGATAAGGGAACTGAATTAAAACCGGAAGAACAGAAAGCGAAAGCAGCTACAATGGCTGGAATGGCCGATGGGAAGGGTAAGCTACTGGAAAACACCGGTGTAGAACAATTGGCTCGGGAACTAGGCATTGTTAGTATCTTACATACAGAGCAAGAAGCTGCACTGAAACGCTTTGAGCAATAAATGGGTGAAAATAATTGGAAAGCCGAAAAGGCCCAACACCCTACGGGGGAGATTTATGACGAAAAGATGATCCGAACAAAGCTGGACAAATTCTTGTCAGCTGGCGAAGGAATCTAATGGGATGATGACGACCTACACCTGGACCATACTGATAAGGATTGGGGTGAAGATCTTCCCGACAACACTTGGTATGTGGAAAAGGTTGACCATATGACGAAAAGTGGCCGATATTTCAAACCACCGCATCTAGACCAACCCGAGGCATCCGGGAAGGATAAAAAGTAGATAAACAGAAAGAAAAACTGTTGGAAGAAGAAGTTGTGTTGAAACAATTGAAGAAGATTCAAGTTGACATATCTATCTGGGGTCTGCTTGTGGCTTCATGAGTGCACAGACAGGCTGTACTGTTGGTGATGGATAAAGCTAAGTTATCCATCGACACCACCTGGAACAACTGGTGGGATTAGTCTTCCCGGGAGGCACTACACTAACTTTGACCTTTTCCGATAAGGAACTGCCGCCGGAAGGCTCTGTACACAACAAGCCTCCATACATATCAGTGGAGTGCCGAGAAAATTGGATACCAGTGATATTGGTCGACACCGAGTCAGTAATCAACGTCTGTCCTTGTCGCACGGCTTATGCTATTGGCCTGAAATCACGGATTTCATGCCTACAGCCCAGGTGATCCGGGCGTACGATAATACTAGCAGAGAAGTGATGGAATAGTGCATATGAGAGTACAGGGCGGCTCAGCTCAACAGACATCGAGTTCTATGTCCTAGACGGTTCGACCACTTTCAACTTACTACTTGGGGGATCCTGGCTACACCAAGTGAAAGTTGTCTCTTCTACTCTCCACCAAATACTGAAGTACCCCCATGGGAAAGGGGTGGCCATAGTCTTCGAGAATTCATCTATACATCCTCCGCCAGAGGTAACTACACCTGTGCCGGAGATTGTAGACGACAAAGAGGATGTTTTTCTTTCGGGGTTTACCTTGGTTGAGGCCCGGGTAGTGCAAAATATCTTGGCTGTTGATGAGGACTTGTATGTCAATGCCCAATCTATATACTTCATGAACAAGCTCCAACACATGCCAAGAATGGGATTGGGAAGGAGCGGCCGGAAAAGTGTCACTGCATTGGCCAATGTGCCACATAACCCGTATTCCTTTGGTCTCAGCTATACGTCTACCAAAGAAGATTAATTAGGAAAGGAAAAGAGATGGTCTGCAAAGCCAGAGCTAAGCAAACCAGGAAGCACAACGAACTTGTGCATAGACCAATTCGGGGAACCTTGAATGGTTATTTTGTTCAAGAGGGTGAAGATTTTCCATTCTGTGGTTTACCTGTACCCTGGTTCAACTCTGAGAGGCAGCGGGTTCCTGGTTTTGAGATTTTCTTTCACTTGCAGCTACAAGATAGTGATACAGAGGAACAGACTGAACTAACTGCTAAAGCTTAAAAGGGCACAGAAAGTGATTCTAGTAGCAGCGAGCTTGAAGTAAGAGATGCACTGGCATGTCTCCTTTCAGATCCTCTGATCAACTCACAAAGCTTGGGGGATAACCTGACCGTTTCCGTGATCGGGGACCAACTGGGTATGAACCCTTCTAGCAGCATCTTGGATGCATCTGACGTACCATCCCTGGTTTGGCAGCTATAGGAGGGCTACCTGTCTAGCAGTTCTGAATCCAGTATTGAACCAGAATCTAATTCCGCAGAGTCTGTGGAGTCGGAATCAGATTCCGGTGTCTCTGAGTTTGGGTCTGATATTCCAGGGGTTGATAACCTGGATGCCAAGATTTTGTCTAGGTCGTCCTTCTCTTTTTCTTTTGAGTCAGTTGTAATCAAGGAATTGGCTGAGCTGGACCTTTTGAATGAGAATGCCACTACAGATTCTGAGTATTTCTCTGTGCCTCTTATTTATTGCATTGATCATGACTTTCAAAATTTTGATGAAAATGATGAGCAGAGAATTCCTCTGGTTTTGAAAATTTTAATTAATCGAGAAGATGAGAAGTTTACAAAATCCCTCGCTAATGAAATCATTGCTTTTAATATGGGTACTAAGAAGGATCCGCGTCTGGTCCAGATCGAGTCCACATTGTCTTCGGAGGAGCGCGAGCGCTTAGTCTCTTTATTAAAAGATTTCAAAGATGTTTTCGCGTGGTTCTACGAAGACATGCCTGGAATCGATCCTGAGATTGTATAGCATCGGATCCCTCTTGAGCCCGAGGCCTGACCCATCAAATAGAAGTTGCGGAAAATACGCCTAGATTGGGCTTTGAAGATTAAGAAGGAAGTCACCAAGAAGATAGACACAGGGTTCTTGCTAGTATCTGAGTATCCAACTTGGTTGGCTAACATTGTCCTAGTGCCGAAGAAAGACGGCAGAATTCAGGTGTCAGTTATTGAGTTGTTTCTTCTTTCAGTTGTCAGTTGGTTTACTACCTGATTAAGACAATGCAATTTGAAAGTGCAATTTTCAACAAAGATCAAATCACATTTTCATGCTGTGCGATGCGATGAATGTTCAAAATGTAAAAACCAACACTTTCAATTAAAAAGGTTGTTTTCATTTCCAATCATGGTCACTTTTGCAGTACAAGTTTTTAAACAAAATAAAACTGCCTGAGTTTGTGCAAAGTGCCAATACAACTAGCAAAAAGAAAGCTAAGCAAAAAAAAAAAAAAAAAAAAGAGAAAAGAAAAGAAATCTAAGCAAAACCATCAGAATCGACACCAGCCACCTCAAGATCGGGAAGCCCTCTTCACCCTCTTCCTCGGCATGGGCCTAGAACTATCGCCGTCAGCGCCGCTGCCCGAATCTAAGCCGGAGCCATCTCTAGCATCATCTCCGCCTTGAGACGACTCTGACTGTGGGCTCGCTGACTCCTCGTCCTCATCGGACTCATCATCATCTGGGATAGGCTTTCGTGAATTGTTCCCAGATATGAGTGCTCCTAGCCCTGCCTTGGTTATGTACCGACGTCTCTCATCTCTCTCTCCTGCTGCTGGAGAGGTACTGAAGATCCTACTGGGGCACCCGATGGGGCTGGCATCTGGAAAGGAATCTGAAAAAGACATTTATTAGAATACATAGTTGCAATGTATGAATGTCATGAGCAGTATATGATTACAGTGTATGGGTGCAGTGTATCAATGCAGTATTGATAATGAAATGAGTCAAATTAGTATGGAGCAGATTACAGAAGGTTTTGGAATGTAGGTTGAAGGAACTTACCGGGATGCCGTAAATACTGAGCAAGTTCATGCTAGTCTGCAACATCCCCATCAGAGAAGCTGACAGCTCGAGAGCTTGCCCAGTGTACTCTATGGAAGCCTGTAAATGTGTTGAGATGATTAGTAATTTACAAAGCATAAACTAAGATGAGTTGAATATACAGAATGTGAAGTGTGGTACATACCGGGGTCGGGCCTCGAACTCTAACCAGCTCAGGACCAGCTGGTGCAGACTGGATGGGAATCTAATAAGTCTCTCCAGCGCATCCCTGGCAGGTCATGGCAGTAGGCAGCTCAGGCCACCCTGCTCTCCGTCTCGCTTGGGAGCCTCTCCTATTGTGGGCCTGAGTCGCCCTAGATCGACCCGCTCTCTCTGCTACGGCTACAGGTCTGTCTCTCTCACCCCTATGAGCGCCGATTAGAGCGGCATGAGATATGTCTGAATGAAGACAGTGTAGTCGCCATCAAGCCTGAAAGTCAGCATCCCAACCTCTGGTGAAGTCGATCATCTCCTGCTCGGTGTATCTCTCTGTGATCCTCATGTACGTAGGAGGTGGCATCGGAACCACTGACTCAGGCAAGCCGAGGCTCTGCTGCAGAAATCGCTCTCCCAAGTACCGCGCCCGACAGACCGGGCCCTCGAGCAAGATCCGGAATCGAGAAGCCTCCCGAGCACCCGCGAACTGATCTCTGATCGCGTCAGGCATCACTGCCCACGGCTGCCAGGTGATCTGCAAATAGTGAATATACAGTTTGTTAGCTGCCATTGGAGATGCAATGCTAATCTGAAGTAAAGCTGAAATGATTGTAAGATTTAAGTTACCTCTGCGGCGGTCACGGTGTCGAAGAATCGACGGAAGAATAAGAATGACTCTCGGGGCCTCCACTCACATCTCACGTCGTATCTGTGTGAATACGGGACCACAAGAGGTGTCTCTACCTCCGGTTCTGGGCAAGCCTTGGGAAGTAGGCGTATACCCATAGCTGCAGAATGTGAAAGGGTAACAGTGAGTATATATTAAACAAATGCAGATAAAGTAGGAATCAGATGGTATGCAGTGCAATGTGCAGTGTACGGTGTACAAGTAATGCAAAGTGGAAATGTAAAGCAGAAGGGAAGGACATACCTCCCAAGCCCTCCAGTATCCTTCCAGTAGGTGCCCGCTTTGGCGAGAAGAGGAGCTCATGTATCCATATAATGTGGCCAAGCCCACGCCGCCCCAATCGTAGAGTCGACGCGAGACAGGTCCACCAAGGTGCTCAGGAGGTAGAGCCTGACAGTGTTCGCCCAGTCGGCGAAGAGAGTAGTGCCAAACCAGAACATGAGGAACCCCCGGGCGTAGTACTTGGTCTCCTCGCGGGTCGTCGGCATCCCCCCTCTGAAGTAGTCCGCGAACCATGAATATCGCACCATCCTTGGTCGGGAGAGGGGTGGGCGAATCCCTAGCAAGTAGATCTAAGCAGCATCCTACTCGCCCATGTCAGTGTCGTAAGGGATCGGATCACCCCCTACTCCTATGTCGGTGAGTATGGCGAAGTCAAAGGGAGTCATCGTCATCTCCCCTGCTGTAAAGAGATGGAAGGAATCGGTGGTATCCCACCACCTCTCCACTAAGGCGCCTAGAAGAGGCCGGCTCGTAGTGAGGCGCGAGAGTCCCATGCAAAATACGCCGAAACCTGCCTTGTCGACGATATGACGAAGGACGTCGGGCAGCTCCATATACCAGTCCCGTGCGGTAGTGGTCCCGTAGCCTCGAAAGGCATATGAATCCCTATGAGAAAGGTAATCAGATGCAAGGCAGTGTAAGAAATACGATGCAAGGGTATAAACATATGTAAGGCAGTATAAGAGATGCAGTGCACAAGTGTGTTTGCGATAATCAGATGAAGAGCAGTGTGAGCTATCCAAGACATGTGATCCACATTGTGGAAAGTAAAGAGGAATTGTATACCTCAGAGGCGCCATGGGATAAGTGTGACTTCGGCAGGAGGTCCTCTGGTGCACCTCGCACGAACCCCCTGAACTGACGAATGTCGTCGGGAGGCAACACGTGTACATCAGGGTCATACGTCGCCGGATCGAAAGGCCAAATGCCTAGTGGCAAAGGCTCAAACTCAGGATCCATCTCCATCCCCGGAGGAGCTCCACCGTGTGGAATGTCATCCGCCATCTCAAGAAGCATGAGAAAATGGTCGAAGATATAGAAAATGGATAGGAATGCCAAAAGTCAACAAAAAGTCAACTCTGAGGGGTGAAGAATGGAAGCAAAGGTCAAGGCTTAGAAAAGTGCACCCAAATCAAGGGTAACTTGGAGGAAACAAACCCCAAGTGATGGAAATCAAGAAAGAGGCACCGAAAATGCTTTTCAATCGGTGCAAAATGTTCAAAACAACGAGGGTTTTACGAATCAAATGTTTGTGGGATGTTCGAAAACACGTATAAAGTGTGAATCAGAAGAAGAAAATGGTCTAGAATGAGAGGAGAAATGTTTTTCAGCCTTGAGGAAGTGAGGAAATAGGGCTGAAAACCCTATACTTATAGACCCGTAGCAAAATGGCCAAACTGCCCCGAATCTGCCATTTATGGCCGACCGGCCACATTGTTGGCCGACCGGCCAAAATGTTGGCCGATGAACTTGTTTTGTGGCCGATGAGTGGCCGATGGCTTCCTATGGTGGCCGGTGGGCATCTAATGCTCTTCTTTGGGATTATTTTGTTGATTTGTGCCCTCATCTCTCAAGAAAGTTCAAGAAAATACACTTTTGAGCTCAACCGGTCTCCGTGGAAACTTTGAACTGTGTTTCCAGTGCGTGGCACTCAATACGAACAAAGTGTATCCTTTTTTCGTATCCTTTCGTATACCGCAAGATCGATGAATAGCCTTTGAATGTGTTGCATTAGCGCATTTTGTCATGTGTGCAGGACTTGCGTTGTTATGCACCTTTTCACTCTTGCATTGAATATGCACTTCTTGTTTGCATAGAATATGCATGCTGCATCGTGTTGCATTGTACATGTTCTTTCAACTCACATAGAAGTTGTCCATACCTATTGCATAGAACATGCATTTGTCCCTCTCGCATGGAAATATGCATTTCTCACCGTTGCATAGAATGTGCATCTCGATGTTGCATGAAGCATGCATTTGCCACGTTTGCATAAGATATGCACTTCTTACACTTGCATAGAATATGCACTTCTCACATTAGCATAGGGCATGTTGTTGATCTTGCATAGAACATGCATTGTATTGCATTGTACCTGTTAAAGTTTCTTTCTTATGCAAGCACGATATTGTATGTACGGTTCAGTCAAAGCTGGCGTGACCGGACGATATTGTATGTATGGTTTCCAAGTAAAACTATTTCTCTCTTTCAACTCTTCGTTGGTTAGAAGTACTCGGGTACGCCCGATGCTTACACCACTCGCCTCGTTGGATAGAAACATTCGGGTATACTCGGTGTTTACACCGACATCTCTTCGGTTGGAAGCGTTTGGGGCGTGTGCCCGACGCTTATACCTTGTTTCGGTTGGAAGCGTTTGGGGCGTGTGCCAACGCTTATACCTTGTTTCAGTTGCAAGTGTTTGGGGCGTGTGCCCGACGCTTATACCTTGTTTCGGTTGGAAGCGTTTGGGGCGTGTGCCCGATGCTTATACCTTGTTTCAGTTCGAAGCGTTTGGGGCGTGTGGCCGATGCTTATACCTTGCTTCAATTGGAAGCTTTTGGGGCGTGTGCCCGACGCATATACCTTGCTTCGATTGGAAGCGTTTGGGACGTGTGTCCGACGCTTATACCTCTCTATTTTGGTTAGAAACATTGGGACGTGCTCCGATGTTTATACCACCCTTCGGTGTTCGCACCACTCTCTTTTCCCTCTCGCGTGCGGCGCGTTAGGATGCTTTGGTTAAATGCATCTGGACTAATTCCGATGCTTACACCGTTCTTTGCTTTGATTGCATAATATTTGAATGTGTTTCACTTGTTATCATTGCTTCTCTCCTCGTGTGTGCCACGCATTGGGATCTTGTTCGCCTTCTCGGGTGCGCCTGACGGCTGTTGCTCTTTGCCTTGCCTGCGTGAGCCGCAGTTAAGATTGCATAATTTTCTTACATCCTTTCTGTGTGAAATGCGATTTGACTTGTGATTCTCACACGTGGCGTATTTATTTGCTTACTTCTTCTCATGAGTAAGAGTGTTGTACTTTTGGTTTGCTTAAAATGTCGTATTTTCTTTGCATAACTCTTGCATTTAAATGCCTCATTACAGCTCTCTTTGCATGATCATAAGTTATGCTCGTGCATCTTGCATGTCATTTGCATTTTGCCCCGACCTGCGGACACATCGTTGTACTGTTATCTTGCATGTGTGTCTAAGTCTTCGGCCTTGTCAAAAATGGGTCGTCTCTGGGCTTTGACATTCACTCACGTCATTTCATGACTTCCGAGTTCTGTCAAAGAGGGGCAACTATAGACACCCCATTTTTGACCGTCCTCAAGACTTGAACGACGTCGTTTGAACACTCGATGATTATCCATGTTCGTGTTCATTTTGAGCTCCTGAAGTCCTTGGCGGAGTGCCTTGCCTTTGGACCTCTCAACTTCTCTGTTTTGTGCTTGGTTGTGTACCAATAACTTGTGGGTTTGCTTCTGGGAAGAGGGTGGCCTGCAGGCCAGCCCTACAACCCATTGGCCAGGGATTATTCCCATTGGCCATCAGTGGTGGCCAGTCGGCTAAGCTGATGGCCGGTCGGCCTCATTAATGGTCAGTCGGCCACAAATGATGGCCGAAGCTATTTTTCTGCTTTTTCAGATATTTTGTGTGCCAGTTATGCTAGCTGTTGAACACTGAAAGCCTCCACCATACACGTGTATGGATGGATTCAAGCAAGCTTTTGCTTGCATTTTCTATATAAGGGAAGCTCTCTCCCCCATTTTTGGGGTTACAAAATTTTCAGAGCTAGAAAATTCTCTTTCTCTCTAGAATTCTCTCTCTCTCTATATATATATATATAGTGTGCTATATTATGCTTAGAAGTGATTTTTCTTCACATATTTGCAGACAACCCCTTAACCAAACACCCCTATCTTGGAGCTGAGGTTTCTTAAGGCTTCTTTGGAGCTCCTAAAGTTAATTTTGGCTCAAAAGAAGACCTGTTTTGCTGTTGTGCTTCAAGGGTAGGAATTTACCCCTTTTAAACCTTGTTTTAATTAAGTGTTTGGCCATCTCTTTACACTACTTTGAGGCTGGTTTTACCTTAAAAAAAACTCTAATTTTAAGGTTCTAAAAGGTTGGTTCGAACCTTGTGTGGTTAGGGGCTGGTTCCCTCCATTTGCTCTTTGGCTTGTAAGCCTTTTGAGCCTTCTTTTAAAAGCTTTTGAGTCCATCTTTTTTGGCCTTAAAACCACTGAATTCCAGAGGAATTTCAGTGGTAGAAAGTTTGTTTTGAGGTCCAAAATGGGAGGGGATGGCCTCCCCTCCTTGTCTCTCTATGCCATGCCTTGTTAGCATTACAAAGTAGCATCTTTTATGGCTTATGTTAGGTTAGTTTAAGCATGTTTTTGGCATACTTTAACATGTTTAAACTCTTGTTTTTGGCTGGTTTAGTCATTGGTTGCTTGCATCTTGCATCTTGCACTTGTAGTGTAATTTTGCTTATTAACCTAACATGTTTGATGATTTAGCCTATCATTCTAGCATGTGTTAGCTTAACTCCAGCACATTTTTGCTACTGATTTAGCATGATTAAGCTCTATTTTGAGTGGTCTTGGACATATGTGCTTTGCTTTGTATAGCCATAGTGTAGTTGGCCTTCACTAGCTTTGTGTTTCGGAGCATCTAGCATGCTTTGCTTGGATTGTTTGCATGTCATAGCATCATTTAGCATGTGATTTCAGAGCATATATCATTGTCACACTCTCACATATTCCACTCTTTCAATGCTTTGAGAGTTGTGCTTTGTGCCTTGTTGGTGAGCCAATACATAAACATGTTTTTCTTGCCTTTTGTGCCTAAGTTTCAGCATGATTAGGCCACTGTTTTGGCATGGTGTAGCTCTGTTTTGGGCTGGTTTGATCATTTGAGCATTGCGTTGCATGTTTCTAGTGTTGTGTCCATCACTAGTTTCATTGTTTTGGCTCTTAACATATTGTGTATACGTTACTTGCATGTTATAGTCTTATTTCTCATGCCATTTCAGCACTAAAAAGTATCTGCAACCTCCCTCATTTCTTCTTTTTTCCTTTTGTTTTGAGGGTTGTTTGGCCTTAAGTTTGTGTTTAAGCATGAGGTAGGGTTTGTGCTCAAATGGCTTTAACCCTTTTTTGAGGGTTCCTCCTAGTCAAAGGCATAATCCCTCTCATGTCCTAAACCACCCTTTTGGTTGACCCCTCTCACTAGAGGATTTTCACATTGGACTCAACCAGGTTAAGGGATTAATTGGTAAGCTAAAATGTGTAAACAAAATGAGCCAAGTAAAACATGACTAAGATAAGCATGTTGTTTGCATTGCATGTGTTTGGATCGGACGTTAATCCAAACACAAGAAATGTGGGACGTTCCATACTCATAGTGATGAAACATGTCACATTTCTTGGTCGCCGTCCCCCTTGATTGTGCATGATAGGGTAGAGGCCTTTCGAGTCTATATGCGCATTCACTAAGCTTGTACAAACTTGGTTCTTTGGCCACCATGCATTGAAAATGCTTGGTTGGTGGCTTGAGAGCCAAGTACCACTCTACTGTGAGCTTAAAATATGATAAGGAGGGTGGCATTACACACATTTCCTTGCAAATACACTGTCGTGCCTCTGTTTGCTCTCTGTTGCAGCAAAAGGAGGAAGTTCAGGAAAGCAGTGGCCGACCGGCCACCCAATCCAGCCGACCGGCCTCTAATTTCTAGCCAATCAACCCTCAGTATGTTCTTGAGATAAAACAGAAGCAACCTGGAGGTTGGCACAATTTTTAGAGGCCCAAAGATGTACAAACAGAGGCATCTAGAGGCAAGGTGGTGGATTTCCGGGAGGGTGCAATCGAGCATGCATATCTCTCTCGCTTCCCGAGGCCATTCATTTAAATTGCTTAGCTAAATAGTTCATTAGCTTAGTCGTTTTGTAATTAATTAGTTAAGTGTTTAATTAATTAATTTGGTTTGTAATTAATTAGCTTAGCGTAGCTAGTTATTTCAATTGTTGTAATAATTAATTAGCTAGAATAGTTAATTAGTTGGTTTGTAATACTTAGCTTAGTTTAGTGTAGCTTAGCTTTCATTCGGACCCTCCTTCGAGAGGGCGCAATGTTGTAATAAGTGTGCGTACGTGTGTGCATGTCTTCCAACCCCACGTCTTTCTCCCATTTATTTAACCGCTTTCGATGGTTAGATTAGGGCATATTTTGATTAGCATACCTTATGCTTGCATGTTTGCATTCATTCATTTGTCTTGCATGCACCGGGCTCGGCACCTCATTCAAACTGCATCGTATTTCAATACTTATTTGAATACATGTATCAAATTGTCGCATTCATATGCCATCTTAGATAGCCGAGCCTATTTAGTTGCATTATTGCATGTGTTGCATTAGGCATCTTGTATAGTTAGAATCATGCATTGTTTCCTAACTAGCTTTTGTTTTGGCTCGGAGTACGCTGTAAGTTCTACGATTTAGCATACTTGCATGAGTGTGAGTATTGCCATGATAGCATGCTTGCCATGAGGCTATTTGCTTATTTGATTAACTGCATGAATGCTTGTGGATGAAGGCTTCGTTGCTTCAATTGGGACAATTCATCGATTGTGAGTTTTAATCCCACTTTGCGAAGTGGCAAATCACGTTTTAAGTCTGCCCGATGGTGGCAAATCGTGCTTTAGCCTACTTGCGAGTAGCACTTTCAAACCATTTTCAAAAACAAACATGCGTTGTTTTGTTCCAATTCTCGCAACTTAGTCTATACTTGTATACTGTGCGCATCACGTAGTAAGTTAGCTAAATAACGGAATAAGAACACACGTGTTTATCAAACAACATATCATGTTAGTAGAGGCCGATCTTTGATCGGACGAGCGGGGGTGCTCATTTCATGACATTCCCCTCTCGTACCCAAGTTCCCGAGCCGAGGCAACTTTGGTGATAACAGACATGTGGCCTTTGGCATCAGTCAAGGTTTCCTAAATTTCTCAAAAATAAAACATTTAGGTGGCGACTCTGTAATCTAGCAAAGCAGTCCAGTTTTGGCAATATTTGATTTAAAATCTGATTTTCCAAAATGATTTGCCGGATTGGACTCTTTGGTGATTTATCAGTCTTACATTGCACTTTGTGAGATTAGATTCAGAACCATGACAGGAGTCTGAACTGTAGTATGACCAATTCACGCCTTTCCGAAAGGGTGGCGCGCGAAAAAGTTGGTCCTACAGTATGCAAGACAATGGATGCAAGGCATGAAAAGGCTAAACAAAACATGATGTCTTAAACTAACCATCATAAGCAGTTAAATAAAAAGGAGAAAGACGTGAGGTTGGAAGACATACATATTATTACAAGATTGCGCCCTCATGCAGGAGGGTCCGAATGGCCTAACTAGCTAAACTAATTAACTATCTATTACAACAACAAATTAATGAACTATTCTAGCTAATTAACTAATTATTACAACAAATTAATTAACTATTCTAGCTAACTAATTATTACAACACAAAATTTAATAACTAGTTTAACTACCTACTTATTTACAACATTCTACAAAATTAATTCGCTATAACTACTTAATTACAACAAATATTTAAGCTATGTAACTAGACTAAAATAGCCCTGGCGAGCAAGGAGTGCTCATGCATGCGCAGATTTCCACCCGAAAAAGCCACTGTTCTGCTGCCAGGAAGCCTCTGTTGCACAGTAGAACACTTGCACTGTCTTTCCTCCTTAAAAACAACTCTGTTTTATTTTAGAAAGCTATTGCTGGATTTTGCAAAGGTGGCCGGTAGGGTAGAAGTGGTGGTCTGCTGTCCCCAAATGGTGGCTTGCCGGCCATTGATGGCTAGTTCTTCCTGCTGCAACAGAGAACAAACAGAGTAAGCACAAGGTATTCTCAAGGGTTGTTTGCACAACTTACCCCTCTTTATCATCAAACAGCTGAAAAGAGTGGCAAAATTTGATTCACAAACCATCAATGGAAGCAATTTCATTGCATGACGGCCTATGAACCAAAGGGTGCAAGTTTAATAAATGTAACAAATAAGACTCTCAAACCCTCTCCCTATCATGAATTGATCAAGGGAAGTGATTGACAATGACTCTTGAACCATTTACATCACTAACAAGTATGAAACAATTCAAGACTCAAGGGTTCAATTAACGTCTGATTGAACCCAAACCAAATTATTATCTTGCATCATTTCAGTCCCAATTTTATTACCCCATTTTAGTTACCAACCATTCCTTAGTAAGTTAAGTCCAAAGGTGATCTTTAAGTCCTCTAAAGGAAAGAAGCATCAAACCAAGAGTAGTTTTAGACATGAGAGAAGTGTCATGCCATTGGTAATGAACCCCCGAAGGGATTAAACCACTAACCACAAGACCTCAATTTCAAGCTTTAAACAAGCAACTAGTTTGAACCAACTTTCAAAGCAAAACAAAAGCCAAGAAAGGAGGGAGGTTGCAGAGATGATTAAAGGTGATCACAAGTATGGAAATCCATAAATAAATGCTATCAACTCAAATAAGATAGTGGCTAAGGCCTAGACCACCAAACCTATGAGGACAATTACACTACAAGCGTGCAATACAAAGCTCAAATGTAATGAACACTTAAAAATAGTCCTAAAATAGTGCTAAGTAAGTCCTAAAACATGTTGGAACTATGAAAAAAAAAGCTAGAACAATAAGCTAAAACATAGAGCATGCTAGGCTAGTAAGCAAGACACAAGGAGGGAGGCTAACCCCTCCAATTTTGGACTTCAAAACAAAATTTTAGCCACTGAAATAACTCTTAAAATCAGTGTTTAAAAGCTCCAAAAGATAGTGTAAAGGTTGGAAACACAAGGGTAAAGGCTAGAGAAGCAAGGTGGAAAAAGAGGTGAACCACCCCTCCACCCTTTAGGGCCTTAAACCACAAGATTTAGCCCAAAATTATAGAGCTTAAACAGCCCAAAAACAATAGAAAAATAGTATGAAAAATAGTAGAAAAATATCAAATAAAACAAGGAAACAAATCAAGCCTTATACCTCTTGAAGAGGAGAACACTTCCAAGCAACAATTCAACACAAACACACCCTCAAGAGCTCAAAGAAGGCTCAAAATTACCTCAGCTCCAAGATGGTAAGGTTTGGTTTAGAGTGTATAGGCAAAAGGTCAAGAAATTTGCAAGAGAGAAAGAGAATTGTAGAAAGAGAGAAAATAATTTGCTCCAAAAATTTTCTAACCTTCAAAGCAAGAGGGGAGGTCCTCTCTATATAGAAAACATTACACTTCCTTAGAAATATCAATACATACACGTGTAAAAAGGTACATGCATCTGTGCCAACAGTTGGCACAACTGGCAGAAAAATATCTACAAAACACACTTGTGGCAGGCAGGCCACTAATGCTGGCCAGTAGGCCACATGTCACGACCCAAACCTGCCCCTAAAAGTTTGGTCCATGACCGGCCTGTACATAGGGTTCAAAACAAAATTTATGAATATTTATTCACATACGGGCCTTAAGCGGAAGCAAATACCAATATAAAGATAATGTCCATTGAACTTGTGCATACATGATGAAATAAATAGATTTAAGCGTTTAAATACACTTCCATATTTACATATACAATCGCAAATTATGCAGATCTCACACACACACTTATATAAGACTCCATAAATTACACAACTCCCAGTAATAAAAATTAAGGCCTCAAAACAGAGGCGTACCCCAGGCGGCTTGGCAGACCGGTAGACCCCAATACAATTCTAGTGTCAATCCCCGATGGCTCACCTACATAAATATACATAAAATGAGTGAGCAAGGCTCAGTGAATAATAGCAATGTAAGGAGGTGAAGTGAATGAGCATAACCTTGAGGAATATAATATGCATATGCCAAACCATACGTAGGACCTAACCATACTTGTATTCCGGAACGGCCTCAGGCCCACATGTAATACAGAACGGCCTCGGGCCTACATAATGACAGCTGTCCACACATTAGAGGGTAGGTAGAACATCGACATGTACACTACCTCTCTTGGCCTCTGGCCATGAATCATAATCAATTCGAATCATATTAGGGTCGGTGGGACATCGGCATGTCTCCATCCCCCCTCGGCCTTAAGGCCATAAGTCATAAACAATTCACATCATAACGGCCTCGGCCCACTTTATTAAGAGGAACAGAATGACCTTAGGTCCATATCAATGCCATTGTTCAATCATGTCCTTTCATTCAATCAAAGCACAATGTCAATAGTATATGCCATTCACAACACAATACATAAGTCATAATCACAGAAAGTATGTAAAACATATCGTTACACTACTATTACTCACAGTGATGGGCTTCCGATAGCAATGGGATGATGTCCTCGTCTTGACCTACAAACACAATGCACACAGCATAATATGAGGATATAATCAACCTCTTTCTTTTCTCTTTAATCCATTAGTCATATCGGTTCTAAACTCATTAGTCCTCAATAGTTCATAATCCATGTCTCAGAAAATAGGAGAAATCGATAGAAAAATGGTTTGGACGAAGAAATGGTATAAAATCGGTAGGCAGAAAGTGAACAATCGTCACTATTTTGGGCATATCTATTTGTGTACTTAGAATTTGGGAGTGAGACCACTACCATTGGAAACTACACTTCTGGGACTTGAATTTAGGCTTAAGAATCACCTAAAACGGAGTCCAAATTCAAAAGATATGCTTATTTGAAATTGGTCGAACAGGGCTGTCCCCGCACGTGCGGAAAACTTGGCCGCACGTGCAGGAATTGGGCCGCACGTGCAGGACCATGTGCTTTTTTAGCAGAATCTGGAAATGGATTGCCGCAGGTGCTGGAAGATCCGCTGCACATGCGACTCTGGGTCAGTTTTGCTGTCCGAAAATGGTGTTTGCTCTAACTCTTGCTCTATCCATTTCTAAGCTTTGTTTCTAACTCAAATCACCCGAAAACATGTAAAATTGTCCCACAACATGATAAACTATCATCATTCAAGTGTAATTCCATTTTAAACAAATCATCTTTGCCTCAAGTTCAAGATCAATGCTTTATCTTTCATAATTTACAAGTTCCCAAATCATAACACACAACACACTTGATCCTTACTTAACCTTGTTCTATGGACAATCTAGGGTTCATTCATATGGTATTTATAAAGTTGAGTTCCAATCACAACCAAAATCATAGAACCCAAGGTCTCACTTCTTAAATTGAGTTCAATTAAATACATACCTAGAACCCTAACTCAAATGGGTCTCAAATCTTTCCATATCATCATGATTCCATGAAATTGATGCTTTAAACATAAAGATTCAAGATAGATTGTCATACCTTAGCTCAATCTTTGTCTTTCTCTTAGTTCCCTTCAATTTCCCCAAGCCTCCATGCTTGATCTCCTTCCTCTCTCTTCAACCTCTTCAAGTTTACCTTCAAGCTCCCATCAATGGTGAGCTCTCTCTCTCTCTCTCTCTCTCTCTTCTTAGAGAAGCTTCCTCTCTCCTTTGCCCTCTCTTTCTCTCGGTTCTCTCCCTCAGATATTTTGTTTTGACTCCAAAATGATGAGTTCCACAACTCATATGGCATATCTATATATATATCACACATAAGCTTATCACAATAGGGAGAGCCAAACACGCCTTTACGAATCGCAGAAAATCAAATTCCAATTAAACTTCCCAGATGACTCTAAAAATCATCTGATCATAAATATATCCTCTGTTCTGGTTTCTAAAGCCTCTATGGCCTCCAATTTGCAGTATAAAGTTAACCACCCAAGCATGCATTAACGAATCAGACGAATTAAATTTCCAATTAATTTTCCCAAGTAGCTCTAAAAATTCCCATTAACATATGCAAGTACTCAATTTTGATTTCTAGACCCATAAAGGTTGGTAATTTCAGTTTCAAGGCCGTAACTCAACAGATAATGTTTCAATTCAAAAGATATAATCACATTAAAGCACATTAACTCATAGATGAATAAAGATAATTCCTTATGCGCATTTTGGGGTCGTTACACCACATCAGTGGCCGGCAGCCAAAAGCTATGGCCAGCATGCCACAAGAGGTTGCAGGCTTGAAAAACTCTGGTTTTGGTCCAAAGATAAGGCAAGAGGTGTGTAGGGTTTCAAAGGCTCAAAGCTATGGCATTCCGCTGAAGACTCCGAGCACTTAACAATAATATACACTCATCATTGGGTATGCAAGTGGTGACGTCCAAGTCATAAGGGCGATAAAAAATGGGGTGTCTACACCACATGTATACATGGGTGCTGATCTTGCGGGCAAAATTTTCATAAAATAGAAGATGAAGTGTTTGTGTGGTAATTGTTGATTAGATAACCACTGAGTTGTAGTCTCAGTTGGGTTGTTGAAAGATAATGAAATTGGCTCATGAATTGAAATGAATTGAAGGAAAATGTAATAAGACATGCATTTGGTACTCTATGATTATATAAAATGTGGATGTTTAGTCATAGGCGTTAAATATGCACATTGTACTTATATCTTTGTTAAATCTCATATATTGTGATAGGTTATTCCTACTGGGCTTTGGCTCACCCTATTTGGGAAACTGTTTTCAGGTGTCAACGATATGCCTCCGCCATGGCAATAGCTTAGAGGGACTTTTGGAAGCAAGAGCTTCTTTCTTTTGTGTATTTATTTTGTATAGCCTAGGGCTTTAACTGTACCGAGCTAGGCTCATTTTGTTATAACCAAGCGACGACTTGGAAAGATGTAAGCCTATAGGGCATATGATTACTTGTTTAGTTTTTAATTCTCTTATCATTGTAACACATGCTATAAATTCAGGATGAACATTTGTGAATATATATCGCATGTGTTACCTTTTGTATACAAGCTTGATGAATGAAAACATCTTATTTCCATTAGCGGAAAAACTATACCGAGCTAGGCTCATTTTTTTATAACCAAGCGATGACTTGGAAAGATGTAAGCCTATAGGGCATATAATTACTTGTTTAGTTTTTAATTCTCTTATCGTTGTAACACATGCTATAAATTCAAGATGAACATTTGTGAATGTATATCGCATGTGTTACCTTTTGTATACAAGCTTGATGAATGAAAACATCATATTTCCATTATCTTTCCTCTTATGGATTGTATTTATGGTATGATTTTTTGGGGGCGTTACATCTCTCTTGATTGAGATTTACCCATTTTCTCCATTTGTTACCAAAACACACCAATCATAGATCCATCCCTTCAGTTGGTCATACCCCTCCTTCATTGCTTGTGATGAGTTGAAGGTTACGACTACACTTCTACCTCCCCCTATTCTGACTAATATCTCACCCAAACCTTTCTTGCATAATTCGTCTCTAAATGCCAGAAAAGAGAAGAAGGTTTTGAGCTTCACTATCAAACTCACAGAGAGCCATTCACTATCTAACTCAAAAGCTTTTGCCACTAAATAATCCTTCCTATCAGTAGCTCCACTTTAATGGCTAGAGTTGATGGCCATTGATGCTAGGTTTTATTATAGCCTTCATGGTTAAGACCCATTCCCTATAAGTATAAAAATGGCATTTCCCTTCCAACTTAGAAGTACGATATAGAAATATTTTTGAGATGGAAAATTTATGATTTTCTTTAGATAAAGTTGGAGATGGTTTTACACCAAATAAATTTTTTCTATCTTCCTTTTGCTAGCTCATTCTTTGGTTCTTGTTAAAGAGATAGTGCTGACATTGTCAAGTTCGCCGAAACTATTCAGAAGGTGCTTCTGTATGAGCTAGTATCAACCGTCATATCTTGGGAGACAGACACCGGTGCACCTCCAGCACCCATCGGGAGACAGTGAATTTGTTTTAAGGAACTATGGTATCACACGAGTTTCAATTTGCATCTCTTGTCTTTTGTTCTTCAGACTTTTAGATTTAAACTATTTCTTGTATATTATTTTGTATATCTATGTGGATCTGTCTTGTAATATGGTCCATGATGCAATCTAATTCATTATTATCCTTTAGTTCTGTGGTTTATTCTATATTTCATTCTTTAATAAAAAAAAATAATTATTATTTTGTCATTTCTATTTAATTTTATTCTATATATTTTTCTAGTATTATTATGAAAAAATACCAACAACTATCTCTTTAATAAAATAACAATGAAATAATATCTCCCTCTCTCTCTTTGTGAATTTCTTTCATATATGCTTCCTAATTGCATCCAGTGAAGCTCAGGCAATTGGGCAACGGTCCTAAGATACTTGGTTCTGCAATTCCATAGGGCTTGTCATCTAAAAGAGTCCTTTCTGCATAGTTTTAAACCTAATTGAGCAATGATATTTGACCATAAAATTACAAAAATAATCTTGTATCACGCTTTAAAAAAACTTTTTATTTTTGATTTTTTATTTGTGATTGAGGGCTTGAACAAAATGTCACAAAGCATTATAACAAGACGATTATATGTCATCTTTAATATTGACTCTACAAGCAAGGTGCAAATAATGCCCGAAAGTGTAATACGTGAAAAGAATTCAAAATGTTAATTTTTTTTTCTTTTTTTCCTAAAAGACAAAATACATAAATAAATAAATAAATTCTTTTTTCCTTTCTTACTCACGATCACCGATTTTTGCAAATAATGGTGGTGGTGGTGCATCAGGTACTCTTAGTTGACATGTTGTCTTTTCAAGACTAAAGACGATGAGGAGGATGGAGAAGAGAAGAGAAGAGAAGAGAAGAGGGAGCGGAGGATGTTTTTTTTTTATTAACCAAAAAAACTTTATTGATGAGAAAAAACTATATAAGAGTACATAATACGTCAATAATGAAAAATCAACTGCTCAAAGCATCACAGCAAGCCACAACAATCACAACTAGATTGGCACTACTGCAAGGCTCACCAAATCATATGCTGAGAATCTACCCACTACTGGTGAGAAACCAACAAGGAAACAACCAAACAAAAGCAATACAAAAGCATACAAATAGAGCACCAACAGGGTTATACCAACTCAAAGTAGTTACAAGCAATATTTGACCTCCCTAAAGTTTGAGACAATATCATGAACTGAAAATTGGACACCTTTCAGATTTGATTTGTCCTACATGGCCACCCTTACCTTTACAAGCTCCTCAACCTCAGCAAAGTTTGGTGGATGGCCATTAAATACACACTCATTCCTTGCCTTCCAAGTGGGACACAACATGGCAAAAGGTAATGTCTTCAAAATCTGCAATTCCAGCTTTTTGAACTTCACACCCATCCACCAATTCAACAGACCCTCCACATTTGCAGGTGTTACCCATCTGATTCCCCACCAATCCAGCTTCTGAGCACATGAGAACTTGTTTGAACCTTAGTTTTGCCAAAAGGGGCAAACAATAACTTCATTGCTTCTAATGACCCCAATGTTGTGCAAGAAACCTGCTATTTTGATCCTGTGGAAGGCATTACGCCGCATTTCTTGCTTCGTTCTAGAAGATATGTTTATTTTGATCTTGTGGAAGGCATTGCGAGCATTTCTTGCTTCGTTATAGAAGATATGTTTATTGTGCAATCTTTGGCTCTTCATTTTCAATTTATAGTGCCTTGATTACGTGGAAAGAGTAACGTTAAGGATCATGAAAAAGAATAATACTTCGTAGCTCGAAAAAACGTTGGCTCGAAGTGGCTCGAATACCCAAAATGACATCATTTTGGGTATTCTTTTTTTTTTCTTTTTCTTTTTCTTGCTTTCGAATACAGACAGAAAAAAGAGGTGAGAGAAAGAGAAGAGGAAGAAAGAAGAGGCAAGAGAGAAGAAGGAGAAAAGATGGAGAAAATGAGGAAGAGAAGAAAGAGAAGCAGAAAAGATGGAGAGGAGGATGAGGAAGAGAAGAGAAGGTGATGGCGGAAAAGAAGACGATGATGGCGGAGGAGGAAGAGAGGGAAGATTGACGGTGATGGCGGCGTCTCTCTCTTTCTGCCAGTGGCGGCGCCGGTGGGTTTCACCGTCCAAATCTGCAGATCGCTGGTGGGTCTTTTGCCTCTTTCAGATTCTACAATTTTTTTTTTTACAAATTTTGTGTGTGTGTGTGTGTGTGTGTGTGTGGTGATTGTTGGTTGTTGTTGATGATGATGTGTGTTGTTGTTGTTGTTGTTGTTGTTGTTGTGTTGATCGTCTTATTTTTTTATTTTTTTTTTCTAGTGGCATCTGATTTGAAAATGATGATGTTGATGAGGATGATGATGATAATGTTGTGTGTTGTTGATAATGATGATGATCGCCTCTTTCAGACTCTGTTTTCTCTACTTTTTTTTCTGGTGGATCTAGATTTGAAGATGATGATGATGTTCTGTGTTGTTGATGATGATGACGACGTTCTATGTTGTTGATGATGATTTGAACAGTCCTTTCCTATTTTTTTTCTCTTTCAGACTCTGTTCTCTCTTTCTTCTTCTTCTTCTTCTTCTTCTTCTTCTTCAAGAGAAAAGAGAAAGAAAAAAAATGCCCAAAACGACGTCGTTTTGGACAGTCAAGCCACTCCAGCGAAACGAATTTCGAGCTACCTAGCAACACTGCATGAAAAAATAGTCTGTGGCATTTTATTGTATATGTAAAACCTTCATGAAGTATTTCATGGTATTTTTTTTATTATTCCTAGCTAAACGTGAAAAGTGGAAATGCTATTTATCACTTAATTTAGGAAAATTTAGCCATAAATCCCATCTTGAGGAATGGCGATCCATTTAGTCCTAAGGATTTTCTTATAGATCAATTAGTCACATTGTTTTTGAAAAGGTAACTTTAATATATTATTTAAAAATTAGATTTACGATTATACTCTTATTTTTATCATGTTCCTTCTCTTTTTTTCTTTTGTGCTAAAAAGGTAAGGTACACAATATATAAGAATCAAATTTAGGATGCATTTTTATATAAAAATCTTTTTTATTTGGAAAATATTTCAAAATGAATACAAAAATAACTTAAAATATGGATTCTTCAAACATTCTAAAAGGATGTGGGATTTTTCAAACATTTCAAAAGGAGTACAAAAACTACTTGGTAAGTTTTGGCCAAATGTATACTTTTAAACTGTAATACTCCAATATAATACTCAAACGTAACACTCCAATGTAACACTAAAAAAAAATCTTAGTATAATACCCTAACGTAACACGGGTAACACACAAAAAAACTCCTTAGTATATTTTTTCCAAACGTAACACTTTAATATAACATTTCAAAAAAACTCCTTAGAGTAACACTCTAATATAACACTCACAAAAACTCCTTAGTGTAACACTGTAATATAACACACAAAAAAACTTCTTAGTGTACTTTTCCCAAATGTAACACTCTAAATATAATATTCTAAAAAAACTCCTTAGTGTAACACTCTAATATAATACACAAAAACTCTTTAGTGTAGCATTCTAATATAAAACACAAAAAAAAAAACTCCTTAATGTACATTTTCCAAACGTAACACTTCAATATAACACTCAAAAAAAATTCCTTGGTGTAACACTTTAATGTAACACAAAAAAAAAAAAAACTCTTTGGCGTACTTTTCTGAAATTAACGCTCCAATGTGACACAAAAAAAACTTCTTAGTGTATTTTTCTTAAACATAACACTCCAATATAACAAAAAAAAATAATTATAAAAAAAAAATGTGAGATTCTTCAAACCATTCCAAAAGGAGTACAAATATTCCTTAGTAAGTTTTTGGCAAATGTATAATTTCAAACTGTGAGTGTTACGTTTGGAAAAAGTACATTGAGGAGTTTTTTTAGTGTTTTTGTGTGTTACATTGGACTATGGGTTAAGATTAGATTTGCTCTATGCGTTAAAGCTTCTTGAAAAGGGATCATGTACTCTGCCATGGACTTAATCAACAATTTGGCTCAGATTAAGGAATGTAGTTGAGGACTGCCTACTGATTCGGGTCATGGTCTGTTACATCTGGTGTGTATAGTTTGCTATATTCTGAGGGTTGCTTTTTGGTCTTATGGCGATCTCGGTTTGACCCGACTCTTGTGATATTCCGGACTTGGGTTTAATGCCTTTCTATTGTTGTGTATCTCCTTATTCCCTTGTATACCTTTGAAATAGGTCTTTGGGTGGTTGTAGGTGTGTTTGGAACAGGTGGGTTACTTAGTTTTCAAATCTTGTGTTGCCCAATTTTTCGTCTTCTGTAACGCCCTCAAAATACAATATAAATCAGTCATTCATAGATCCACAAACATAAGGAAAATATTATATTTTCATTTATCAGGGTCTTCTATACAAAAGATATTACATGTTAACAACAAAATAAATGCCCTACGGGCTTATAGCTCTCCAAGTTATCACTTGGTTACAACAAAAGAAGAGTTCTAACTCCAACATAAAAAGCCCTTGGCTTGAATATACATGTAACATCAAAACAAAATATCCAAAAAGGAGCCTTCAACTCCTAAACTCCCAAGCTAAGACCTTGGAGGATGCATGTCACCAGTACCTGAAAAATGGTGTCCCAAGTAGGGTAAGCCAAAACCCAGTAGAGATACGCTAAACAGTATATGAGAAATAACTAAAACATTAGCATTTGATAAATGTTTAACACTTATAAACCATCTTAAACCTTTTCCATAATCAATCAACATTGGTACCCATATTTCAATGCACTTCCAGTTATTACCCAAGTCAATTCATTGACATAATTCATTATCATATAAACAAGTCAAAATGAGACTACAACTCATTCATCAACACTTCAATCATAAACATCATTCATACACTTCCATGTCTTTGCCATTTTACGGATCTACGTCCGAGGGAACCGGCACCCAAATAAATAAGATTTCGGGACTTTCACCCAGGACACTCCGGCCAACTTAATCATCAATGGAGTCCATGCCCTATCTTCTCCCAAACAATGGAGTGCATCCCCTATCTCCTCCCACACAAAGATACATATACAATGTATTAAACATGTTGGCATGTACAATGACCCAACAATTCACATATTCAATATTTATATCCAACCGTCGTATTCAATGACATCAACCAAGTGATTAGTTTCAATTAACCTAATCATCAGGCAGTTTCTATAACAATCATGGCTATCCTCTACCGATAGCCCAAAACAGTTATTTCTAAGCAATTAAATAAATTTATCAAACAGATAATTTATCAACTTTCCCATGGATGAGTGATTTATCAATCCAACTACATCACTTAATAACAATTTCCCCCAATTCCTTAGTTCCCAAATCAATTTCACATTTCCATGATTTACTTCATTAATTATACAAATGATTTATTCAATACAAATTAGGGCATTAATCCCCCTTTCTCAACTATTGCACCCAAGGCCAAATTTCATCAATTATACACAAATAACCCCATTTCATGACCTCATATACTCAATGGAACCCAAAAATAGAAAACCCCTCTTTCAAACATTTCAAATTTCAAACCCTAACTTTCCAAAATTTCCAAATCTCACCATTTATACAAAATGACTAATATTTATGTTAAAACTCATAAAAAAAGAGTAGTTTATCCCTACCTCAAATGGAGAAGCTCAAAGGAGAAGGAGAAGGAAACTCAAGATGCTCCAAATCCACACTTTTTCGGATCAAAGTGAAGCCCACACAATGCTCTAGCTTTCTTACAAAGAGACTAGGGTAGAGAGACCCAAGAACATGGTGTATTTGTAGAGACAGAGAGAAAGAGAGTTTAGAGAGAGAGGCAGCCGGATTTAGGGTTTGGAATGAAAAGGAGGTTCAAAAATGGTGTGAAAACACGTTGCTGCAAACTAATATATGCGAGGCTCGCTCGAGCGAAGGACTTATCGCTCGAGCGACTAGACACAACAAATACCTCGCTTGAGCGCAAAGAAGCGTCGCTCGAGCGAACAATGCAAAGCTTCAGGTCTGCCACTCACACAGACGCACGCTCGCGCGCAAGGGTGTTTGCTCAAGCGAAGAAACACAAAATACAGGTCTCACTCGAGCGCAAGAAGGCTTGCTCGAGCGAAGAATACCAACTTTCAAGTCTTCACAGAGACGCAGACACACGCTCGAGCGCAAGAGTTCTTGCTCGAGCGAAGAGACACACCACACAAAGCTCGCTCGAGCGCGCAAGAACCTTCACTCGAGCAAAGAAGCAACTACCCAAGGCATGCTCGAGCGAAAAAAGCCTTGTTCAAGCGAAGAAGCAAAATCCTGGGCAGCAACCATTTGTTTCAACTCACAACCAACCTATTCCAAACTCACCCAACACATCCTAAAACTAAAATACAAGGAAATTAAAGGATGGAAACAAGACATAGGCAACAACATACAACCACGGAACCCAATTGGAATACAATAAATGACGGGGAAAAACCGGGATCGCTATAACCTCCCTCCTTAAAGAATTTCGTCCCCGAAATTTTATACAAGTTTCGAAAATTGTGATTATTCAATTCTCAACAAGATTATAACTCAACATTCACCATGATGACCCACCACCGGTTATTCCATCTCTTCTCAAGAGAACAATTTGCAATATAGTTCAACATGCATCATCAACATGCATTCTTTTGAAATTCAACTAACTTCAACACATATATCTGATGCTCTTTAAAACATATTCAATGTTCATAATCATATTTGCATTTCTAAAACATATTCAACATATACAATGTTCCATAATCTCAAACATATACAATGTTCTTAGAGTTCATCAACAAAACAAAATTTCAACATAAACTCAAACATTAACAAATAGGTCTGGATATTTCCCTCGGACTTCTAATTCACGTTCCCAAGTGGCTTCCTCAACCCCGTGATGTTTCCATAGTACTTTGACCAAGGGAATCGTCCTACCTTGCAAGACTTGGTCCCGTCTATCCAAGACTCTCACCGGTCTCTCCTCATACGAAGCATCCTCATCTACCTCTAAGTTGGTCCAATCCAATACATGTGATGGATCCGGCTCATATTTCCGAAGCATACTAACATCAAACACGTCATGCACCCCAGAAAGTTGCAGCGGCAATGCTAAACAGTAGGCAACCTCCCCAACCCTCTCAAGGATCTCAAACAGGCCAATAAACCGAGGGGACAACTTCCCACTCTTCCCAAACCTCATCAAACCCCGTCTAGGTGATATCCTCAGAAAGACGTGATCACCCACCTCAAATGACAAAGGCGTCCTCATACGGTCAGCATAACTCTTTTGGCGACTCTGGGCCGTAACCAACCTCTTACGGATAAGTGCCACCTTCTCCGTCATCTCCCGCACCAACTCCAGGCCCAACAAAGGTGCATCACCCACCTCAGCCCAACACACCGGAGATCTACACGGTCGGCCATACAAGGCCTCAAACGGTGCCATGCCAATGCTCGATTGGAAACTGTTGTTGTAGGCAAACTCCACTAATGGTACTGGTGTCTCTCCCACGAACCCTTAAAGTCAAGGACACAGCCTTGAAGCATATCTTCAAGGATCTGAATAGTGCGCTCGGACTGCCCGTCAGTCTGAGGATGGTAAGCCATGCTAAAAGTCAGTCTAGTGCCCAAGGCACTTTGCAAATTCTGCCACAACCTAGCAGTAAAACGCGGATCTCTATCTGAGACAATCGACACTAGGACCTCGTGCAACCTCACTATGTCCCGAATATACAAGTCGGCAAGGTGATCTACCGAGTCCCTTACGCACATAGGAATAAAGTGCGCCAATTTAGTCAACCTGTCAACTACCACCCATATGGCATCACTACCCCGTTGAGTCCTCAGAAGACCCACGACAAAATCCATCGTGACGTGCTCCCATTTCCACTCCTTTATAGGCAAGGGTTGCAACAAACCTGCTGGCCTCTGATGTTCGGCCTTCACTTGCTGACAAGTATGGCACTTTGACACAAACACTGCCACATCCTTCTTCATATCCCTCCACCAAAACTGGCACTCAGATCATGATACATCTTCGTGCCTCCCGGATGCACCACAAGGCGTGAATGGTGAAACTCTCGGAGTACTTCCTCACAGCAAGACTCCGGCACAAACAAGCGGTCTCGGTACCTCACACTCAGGTTGGGATACACAGTCAAACCCTTCTACACCTTCCCACTGGAGATCTTCTCCCAGAAGGATTCTACCTCAAAGTCACCTTTCTGTGCCTTTAACACCCATTCACAAGTGTAATTGTGCAACTACAGAAAACAAGGTGGCAGACTCAACAAACTCGCCCAGACGCAAGTTAAACTCACTAAGAGCACCCAACACCCCCCATTCTCGAATAGCAATACAAGCTACATCACTAATGGACTTCCTAATAAGGGCATCGGCCACAACATTGGCCTTTCCCGGATGATAATGCAACTCGAAATCGTAATCTTCTATGAACACCATCCACCTTCTCTGCCTCAAATTCAAGTTCTTCTGTGTAAACAGATACTTCAGACTCTTATGATCCGAGAACACCTCGAATCTCTCGCTGTAAAATAGTGCCTCCAAATCTTCAAGGCAAATATCACAGCTGGCAACTCTAGGTCGTGAGTAGGATAGTTCCTCTCGTGTGTTTTCAATTGACGTGAGCCATAGGCTACTACTTTCCCTTCTTGCATCAGTACACAACCCAAACCCTCTCGTAAGGCATCACAATACACTGCATAACCCAAACCCCTCTCCGGAATAACCAAGACTGGAGCGGTAGTAAGTCTAACTTTAAGCTCTTGGAACGACTCTTCACAAGTCTCACTCCACACAAATTTGACCCCTTTCCGTGTCAATCTAGTCAAAGGCGAAGCTAGTCTGGAGAAATCCTTCACAAACCGACGGCAATACCCAGCCAATCCTAGAAAACTACGGACCTCAAAAACATTCTTAGGTTGTGCCCAATCTTGTACCGCCTCTATTTTGGATAAATCTACAGCCACCCCTTCCCGGATATCACATGGCCTAAGAACTTAACCTCTCTTAGCCAGAACTCACACTTCCCAAACTTAGCATACAACTTATGGGCTCTAAGCAACTCATGCACCACTCGCAAGTGTTCCTCGTGCTCCTCCTTAGAAGGTGAATAAATCAGAATGTCGTCCACGAAAACGACCACAAAGCGATCTAAGAACCCCGGAAAATCCGGTTCATCAAGTCCATAAACATAGCCGGTGCATTGGTGAGCCCAAAAGGCATCACCAGAAACTCATAATGGCCATACCGCGTACGAATGCGTCTTCGGGATATCCTCCTCCCTGACCCTCAACTGATGGTAACCCGATGTCAAGTCTATCTTAGAGAAACAATGAGATCCCTTCAACTGATCAAACAGATCGTCTATACGAGGCATAGGATACTTATTCTTAACCGTAACCCAGTTCAACTTTCGGTAATCAATGCAAAGTCTCAAAGCCCCATCTTTCTTTTTAGCAAAGAGGCCCGGTGCTCCCCAAGGTGAACTACTAGGGCAAATAAAACCCTTATCTAGCAACTCCTGGAGTTGAATCTTTAACTCACTCAATTCAGCTGGGGCAAAACAATACGGTGCCATGGAAATCGGTGCCATGCCAGGCACTAAATCAATAGAGAACTCAATCTCTCGATGGGGTGGTAAACTAACGAGATCCTCGGGAAAAATGTCCGAGTACTCACAAACCACTCTTGGCAACTCAATCCGAGTCTCATCACACTCACTACTCATCAAGCTAGCGAGAAGACAACTAAGCTCACTCCGCCCCCGCGGATCATATACCGGTGGTAAAACCATACCAACCCGATCTCCCAAGAAATGAAAACAATCACCGCTCAAGGTACATATAGTAACCCTCTGACGGTAGCAATCTATAACAACCTGGTACGATGATAACCAGTCTATACCCAAAATCACATCAATCCCAGACATATCCATCAATACAAAAGAAAATGGAAGTCGACGATCGGCGACCTCTATATCACAGCCCCGACACCCCTGTTTCAAAACCATCTCGGCCCCAATAGGTGATACAACACAAATAAGAGATGCTACCTGCACCAACTCCAACCCCAAAACAGATGCAAATGCAAAAGCTATAAAAGAGTGGGTTGCACCCGTATCAATTAATACATTAGCAACCAAGTTGAAAAACAAAAAGGTTCCTCTCACTACTGATGAAGCAGGTACAAGATCTAGCGCTGTAACAGCATACACGCGCCCTGTAGGTCTCTGATCCACCTGCTCACCTCTCGGAGCATAAGATTGCTGCACAAACTGAGCCAAAGAGGCTCCCTGATTGGCCCTCGAGGCCTGAACTGACTGCGCCGAGTGGTGACTCTGTGTCTGCCTTAAACCAGACACACCAGGTGTGCCACCCAACTGCAGGCAAAACCTCTTCAGTGCCCCACCTACCCACACTGATAACAAGTGAGCAGCTGGCCTTTACTCTGACTCTAGCCCTGAGAATGGGCCGAAGATGATGCTGCACGCTGTCCTCCTCCCCTCTATGGGCAAGCTGGAGACTTGTGGCCCAACTGACCACATTTGTAGCAAGTAATATCTCCAAACTCGAACTCGGTACTGGAAAGGTAGATCTCGAATGTGCTCCCTGGGACTGCTGAGGGTTAGAACCCCTCTGCCTCTTACTGTTCCCCTGGCCATCCTGACTCCTCCTGGAGCCCCTCATCCTCTGCTCCTCTACGTGCATAATGGTCTCAAGATGGGCAGCAACCTCCATAAGGCGCCCATAATCTCTAATCATGGACCCGGCAACTCGAAACATGAGTTTGATCCTCAATTTCTTCTCGAACTCCAAACATCTACGCTCCTCAGTCGCCACTAACTCCGGTGCAAACCTAGACAAGCTAGTAAAGGTGGCCTCGAACTTCGCCACTAGTGTATTGAACTGCTTGAGCTGAGAAAACTGATCCCTCAACTTTTCCCTCACTGTAGCCGGTAAGAATTTTTCCTAACAAAGGCTTCCCAAGTCCCTCCAATGCGCCCTCGCACATATTTCCACCACTGACCCGCGCCTCTCTTCAGCTGGAAAGACGCCATGGTCTCTCGCAAGCCCCCATCTTCGATGCCGAGCATCTCAAACATCTTCGTCATTTGTTTAAGCGACTCATCAGCCTTTAGTGGCTCCTTAGGATCACCTAAAAACTCATCGGGATTCGACCAGAAAAACTCCCTCTTCAGAAAGGATGGCCCTGCCTCAGCTACTTGGGCCTGGACTTAATTCTCAGCACGAAGAATGTCGATAGACTCCCTCAATGCTCCTGCCATTTCATGGGCTAAGGCGCCCATGGCCTGCTGATCAACCGGTTCGGCCACATTGGCCTGACCAACACCCTCCTCCTGTGCCGGAATCTCATCCGGTTTAGGCATCTCTTGCCTCCTAGGCCTACCACGCCTACCACCATGACCTCGTCCTGACATCCTAATAAAGGTAACGAAAGAATTAGCACATTCACAAATGTGCCGAAGCTATTTCACTCGTGTCCTAATACAATGGACAATAGTAATTCATTCCACATAAGCACATACACACATACGGATTTCATTTCCGGATAATGACCGTCCCGTGGCGTCGCTAGAGTTCTAGTTAGAAATGGAAGTGATCAAGTGCCTTTCCAACAGGACTCCCATAAACCTATGGACCCGATCAACATCATAGAAACTAAATCCCATACCCATATAGTCACATAAACATGTTGTCATATAAGCACATAATATCATACATACGTCTCTAACAAGCAAGACAAACCCATTGTAGTACTAACCACTTCTCACGTACCCCAAGTATTCAAATTCGGTATGCTCTGATACCAAGTTGTAATGCCCTCAAATTACAGTATAAATCAGTCATTCATAGATCCACAAACATAAGGAAAATATTATATTTTCATTCATCAGGGTCTTCTATACAAAAGATATTACATGTTAACAACAAAGTAAATGCCCTACGGGCTTACAGCTCTCCAAGTTATCACTTGGTTACAACAAAAGAAGAGTTCTAACTCCAAACATAAAAAGCCATTGGCTTGAATATACATGTAACATCAAAACAAAATATCCAAAAAGGAGCCTTCAACTCCTAAACCTCCCAAGCTAAGACCATGGAGGATGCATGTCACCAGTACCTGAAAAATGGTGTCTCAAGAAGGGTAAGCCAAAGCCCAGCAGAGATACGCTAAACAGTATATGAGAAATAACTAAAACATTAGCATTCGATAAATGTTTAACACTTATAAACCATCTTAAATCTTTTCCATAATCAATCAACATTGGTACCCATATTTCAATTCACTTCCAGTTATTACCCAAGTCAATTCATTCACATAATTCATTATCATATAAACAAGTCAAAATGAGACTACAACTCATTCATCAACACTTCAATCATAAACATCATTCATACACTTCCATGTCTTTGATTTTACGGATCTACGTCCGAGGGAACTGGCACCCAAATAAATAAGATTTCGTGACTTTCACCCAGGACACTCCGGCCAACTTAATCATCAAGAATCCATCCCCTCTATCTTCTCCGAAACAATTGGAGTGCATCCCCTATTTCTCTCCCACACAAAGATACATATACAAGTATTAAACATGTTGGCATACACAATGACCCAACAATTCACATATTCAATATTTATATCCAACCGTCATATTCAATGACATCAACCAAGTGATTAGTTTCAATTCGCCTAATCATCATGCACTTTCTACAACAATCATTGCTATCCTCCACCGATAGCCCAAAACAGTTACTTCTAAACAATTAAATAAATTTATCAAACAGATAATTTATCAACTTTCCCATGGATGAGTGATTTATCAATCCAACTACATCACTTAATAACAATTTCCCCCAATTCCTTAGTTCCCAAATCAATTTCACATTTCCATGATTTACTTCATTATTATATAAATGATTTATTCAATACAAATTAGGGCATTAATCCCCATTTCTCAACTATTGCACCAAGGCCAAATTTCATCAATTATACACAAATAACCCCATTTCAAGACCTCATATACTCAATGGAACCAAAATAGAAACCCCTCTTTCAAACATTTCAAATTTCAAACCTAACTTTCCAAAATTTCCAAATCTCACCATTTATACAAAATGACTAATATTTATGTTAAAACTCATAAAAAAGAGTAGTTTATCCCTAACTCAAATGGAGAAGCTCAAAGGAGAAGGAGAAGGAAACTCAAGATGCTCCAAATCCACACTTTTTCGGATCAAAGTGAAGCCCACGCAATGCTCTAGCTTTCTTACAAAGAGACTAGGGTAGAGAGACCCAAGAACATGGTGTATTTGTAGAGATAGAGAGAGAGTTTAGAGAGAGAGGCAGCCGGATTTAGGGTTTGGAATGAAAAGGAGGTTCAAAAATGGTGTAAAAACATGTTGCTGCAAACTAATATATGCGAGGCTCGCTCGAGCGAAGGACTTGTCGCTCGAGCAACCAGACACAACAAATACCTTATTTGAGCGCAAGAAGCGTCGCTCGAGCGAACAATACGAAGCTTTAGGTCTGCCACTCACGCAGACGCACACTCGAGCGCAAGGGTGCTCGCTCGAGCGAAGAAACACAAAATACAGGTCTCACTCGAGCGCAAGAAAGCTCGCTCGAGTGAAGAATACCAACTTTCAAGTGTTCACAGAGACGCAAACGCACGCTTGAGCGCAAGAGTTCTCGCTCGAGCGAAGAGACACACCACACAAAGCTCGCTCAAGCACAAGAACCTTCGCTCGAGCGAAGAAGCAAATACCCAAAGCTCGCTCGAGCGCAAAAAGCCTCGCTCGAGCGAAGAAGCAAAATCCTAGGCAGCAACCATTTGTTTCAACTCACAACCAACCTGTTCCAAACTCGCCCAACACATCCCAAAACTCAAATACAAGGAATTAAAGGATGGAAACACGACATAGGCAACAACATACAACCACAGAATCTGAGTCTGAAATACCATAAATGACGGGAAAAAACTGGGATCGCTATATCTTCCGCTCGAGCGGCCATTATTGAGCTCGAGCGGGATATGTAAATTTTGGTCCTTCGCTCGAGCAGACTTTCTTACGCTCAAGCGGGAGTTGCAAACCTTCAGTACTTTGCACGTCTGCAAAAGTGCTAGAGGAGTGTTTTTCACAATCAAGCGGCATTTCCTATGCTCGAGCGAGTCGGCGCTCGAGCGTCCTTTCTTGAGCTCTGGCAGTTGGTCTGTCGTCTGCAAAAGTTCTGAAGGTGTGTGTTCTATGCTCGAGCGGGCCTCTTCTTGCGCTTGAGCAGAACAAAAACTTGTGTCTGACACTTGAGCGTCAAACTCTCCGCTCGAGCGGACTGCACGTATATCAGATCGTGAAAAGCACTTTTACATCACTTTTTCATATATTTTCACCCAAAACCCTAAAGTTGAGAGTTTCTCTATCTAAAACTCACATTCTCTTTACATTTTGGCCTAGATCTTGTGATCTCCTCACCCTACATCCTTTGATAAAGAGTTGGAGCTTCTCAAGATCTTCTCTTTGAACCGATTAAAGTTGGATTTCGGCACTTTTGGGGTTTCTCTCTTGCTTGGCTGGTCTTCTCTCTTTGAGGTGGGGATATTCTATACTTAGTATGAGTTTTAATCTAATTATTTGTGATTGTGTATAAATGGTGGAAATTTGGGAGTTTTTGGGTAAACTTAGGGTTTGGTTCCAAATTTAAAGAGGGGTTTCCACATTATGTTACATAGATGATTATAGGGTTTTGAAAATGAGGTTAACTTGTGTTAGAATGGCAAATTTTATCCTTTGGGTTAATATTTGAATAAGGGGGAGGTTACCCTAAATGTGTCTTGAATATTATTTGTATTAATAATGAAATTGATGTGAGAAAGGTGAAATTAGGGAAAAGTATAAATGGATTGTGTAGTTGGATTTGTTTAATCACTTACCCATGGAATTTTGACAATTTATCTGTTATAAAGATTGTATATCTGTTCAAAAATATATGTATTGAGCTATCGGTAGAGGATAGCAATGATTGTTGTAGAAATTGCATGATGATTAGGTGAATGGAAACTAATCATTTGAGTTTATCATCGAATATGACGGTATGATTAAGGCATTGAATATGTGATATGGATAGTCATTGTATATGACAATGAATTTAAATACATTGTATATGTATAATATTTTTGGAGAAGAAAGGGGAAGTACTCCATTGTTTGGGAGGAGATAGGGGATGGACTCCATTGAGAATTAAGTTGACCGGAGTGTCTAGGGTGAAAGTCCTGAAATCTTATGAATACATGGGTACTGATCCCACAGACGAAATTTTCGTAAAATGGCAAGGTTAAAGTGTTTGTATAATGGTTATGTGGATAAGGAACCACTGAGTTGTAGTCTCAGTTGGATCATTTGGAAAATTATGTGTATTTGCCACATGACTTGGAATGAAATGAATTAACTTGAAATGAATAAATGAGAATGGATTGAGGTATGAATATTAGTAATGAATGGTTATAGAAAGAATGGAAGTTAATCATGAATATTGAACATTTATCTGACACTTATATTTTAGTTAAATTTCATACGTTGCATTAGACTGTTTCTACTAGGCTTTGACTCACCTTACTTGGAAAAAACATTTTCAGGTACCGGTGACATGCCACCTCCAAGGACATAGCTTGGGAGGATTGAGGGCTGAAGGCTCCATTTTTGTTATATTTGTGCTTAAATGTTTATTCAAGCTAAGGGCTTAACTCGTATAGAGCTTAGGACTCTTTCTTTTGTTGTAACCAAGTGATATCTTGGAAAGATGTAAGCCCGTAGGGCATTTATTTTGTTATCGTTAATATGAACTACATGCTATAGATCCAGAATGAATGTTCATGAATGTATAATGCATGTAATTCCCTTTTGTAATAGAAACTCTGATGAACGAAGTAGATCATTTTATTATGTTCATAGATCTTATGGAATGGATTGTTGTATTATATTTTAGGGGTGTGACATGTTTGGTATAATCTGAGGGCTGTTTTTTGGTTTGTATCTGATGTAGTCTGGTCTGTAGTGGATTTTACGTGACCTGGGCTAATCTGGTACATTAGTGGGATTTTTATCGGTTAACTTTTACTTCAGTGGTGGCTGTGTTACACTGGTGTTTGGGTTTTTATTAGCTTAAGGTTCCATTGTTGTCTGTGCATCTTTTGTTGCTATCTGTTACTGTTGTCTTTGTATCTGTTTAGTATCAGTGTTGGCTGTGCTGCTGTTTTGTCAGTTTTGGTGTTGTGTTTCTGTGTATCTGTTGGTTTCTCACCAATAAGTATTTGGTTTAGTACTGCCATGTGATTGTGCGAGTTGCTTAGTGCCAACCTAGTTGGGATTGGGATGTCTCGCTATGATGGCCTTTGCATCATTTCCCCCCTTCTTTGTTGATGTCTTCTTCCTTCCTTGTAAGGTTCTATTTTATCAATAAAGTTTTTTTTGTTGTTGATCAAAAAAAAAAAAATTTTTGGACTATGTTACATTGGAGTGTTACGTTTGGTATTACACTGATTGAAATGTTACATTTGGAAAAAAATACACTAAGAAATTTATTTTTTTGTATTACATTGGAGCGTTACATTTGAAAAAAGTACACCAAAAAGTTTTTTTTAGTGTTACGTTATTATGTTTGGGAAAAGTACACTAAGGAATTTTTTAGCGTGTTATATTGAAGTGTTATGTTATTAGAGTGTTACATTAAAGTGTTAAGTTTTTGTTCGTAATGTGAGATTTGTTCTAGAATGAGGGAAAATTCAAAACTTCTACAGTGCAAATCGCCCAAATGTGTAATTTTACATTTTGAGAAACTCACTTTTATTCTTAAAAAAATTAAACTCAAATATGCAAGTGACTACCATGTTATGTAATTTCTACTTTAATGGGACCTTTGGGTTCATAAGACAGAAGGAAGGACTAAACAGTTCACAAAATCACATTTTGAGATTTATTTAAATCATTTTATTTATTTATTTTTTCTAAATTTTGATCAATAAAAAACAAAACTTTATTGAAGAATAAAATGGATATACAAAACAAAATATCAAACAAGGTCAAAGGAAAGCATTTTATTTTATTTTATTTTTTAATTTATATTTACGTTATAAAAGTATGTAAGACTAGTTATATTTTAAAAAGAATGAGACTTGCATAAAAAAACTACCAAAAAGGTGACAAGTTTGATGAAATATTTCGAATAATTTAATATGATGTTTTAATGTTTTTATGGGGATGACCAGCTCTTGTATCCAACTACTTGTACAAGTCATTATTTTCCTCATTCAAAATTTGTTAGGTGAATTATTATTAAATCAACTAACTTTGATTATTTCATCTCTAAGAACATTAAAAAAAAAAAAAAAAAACAAAACCAAAACCAAACCAAACAGGTCTTGAAAATCAATTACATAAAAATCAACATGCATGTATTATCTTGCCAATAGAAAGTAGCAAATAATTTTAGTGAATTTGGGTGGTGACTAAATTTTATTCAAACTCACATATACAAGTGTTTTCGTGAAGAATAAAATTACAATGCATGTGATAGGTGTAAAACAAAATTTGTTTAAGTTTCATAATCAGTTATACTATATAAGAATATTTCACAATGGAAAAATATCATTTTGATGAAATTTTAAAAAAAATAATATTAAATTAGTGAAAAAATTTACAACATTAAAAGAAAATTTCATAAAATTTGTCACTTTTCACCCACCCATTCAAATAGAATCTAGCAGAATTGAAAGAAGTGTTATTATAATATAAGTAAAAAATATTTACAAAATTTATTAATTTGTATAACATTACTCGTAAACTACCCAACTTAATGGATCTAGTAAATCACAGTTTAAGTCTTATCATTCATTAGTCTCACGCGTCACCATGCCTAATTTTTATCTAATAATTATATTAATCAAAATATTTTCTCTTCTATCTCTTTTCATTAGGTACCTTCAAACTGGTGATCATAAGGAGGATGGATATGCTGAGAGGAGGATGGATCCCATTGTGAAACGGAGGGGAAGGCAAGGAGCTCGGCAGGTTGTGGAAAGGAGGAGGTTGTTCATGTTAGTTTAGCAAAATAATAAACAGAACATTTTAACATATGTTCATGAACATTATAATGACAATAAATAATAATATATGTAATAAAAAATCCATAGTAGAAAATATAGCCGTAAGACTCTAGGAGTCACATTGTCACTATCCTAAAACTACTTTTCCTCCCCTTGTGAAGGTACAACTAGAGTGAAATAGTTCCAAGATTAAACCCAGATTGTTCACAATGTCCCTCATCTAGTATTCACGACCAACAAGAGTCTTCAACCAAGCCACCAAGGCCAGCCCAGAGGTAAGGCAGGCAAGGCCACCGCCTCGGGCCCCCAAATTCTATCCAAAAAATAGGGCCCCAAAATAATTTTGCTCTTAAGTTATGTTTGGTTAATTATTTCGGTCTTAACTTATGTTTGGTTTATTAAAATAAAGTTGAATGGAGTAATCATTTCATCATAATGTCCATTTTCACTTTCGATTTACCGAAAAAGATTACAAACAAAATCATTATTCACCATTGTAAGAAAATATTAGTTTTATAAAGAAACTAAGGAATTTCATTCCATTTAATTTTATTTCAGTGAACCAAGCATTACATTATAATATTAGTAGTTTAAAAATGAAGGTTTAAATAAACAATTGAATTGGTGAATTATTTAAAACTAATGGATGGTTGCTTACCAAATGTATGAATTATTTATAGAATATTATTTGACTATATGAGTTACAATTACTTTTGGGGAAATAATTTTTTTGAAAGTTGAAGTTAATCAAAATTTACGATTTCATTTACTACGCCAGGAAAAAGTGTGAATAAATTAATAGTGTTAATAATAAAAAATATTCAAAATTTATCTCAATAATTATGTGTACTATATGCAACAAATTTATAGAAAGCAACAGATAAAAATAAATTGAAGATTGTTACTATTTTACCAATATATATATATATTTTTTTAAATATGTATGAAAGTTGGGGTTCTATCTTCTGAGTTCACCTTAAACCTCCAAAAAGTCAGGGCTAGCTCTGCAAGCCATGAACCAGAGTTGTCCAAAATATAACAATATATATAAAATATATAAAACTCTCCCAACAACATTCCACCTTTCAAAACACTCTTCTTCTACATCTTCCTTTATAAAACCATAGGAATATATATAGGTGTTTTTGAGTCAAATCACACAAGTACACAATTATGAAATGTAATAATACCAATAAATATTAAAATGGTTTTTGGAATTAAACACAATAAGTATAAGTTTTAATTTTGTAATAATGTTGAATATAATGAATGAATTAAATATAATATTATTTTTGTTAAAATATCCCAACAGTTGACTGTGTTTGTGGATAACTTACCAAGCATGATGGATCCCAAAGGACTGTCTGAGCTATTTACCAAATTTGGAGAAGTGAAGGATCTGTTTATTCCAAACAAGAGAAGGAAAATGACAAACACAAAATTTGGGTTTTTTGCCAGATTTGACTGTTCAGTTGCAACAAAGGTAGCAATACAAAAAGATAATGGGTTATGGATCGATGACAAAGCTTTAGAAGTCAAAGATGCAGAGTATGAGATGGACAGAGTAGAGAAGAAGAACCCATTGCAGGACCAGTCAGCTAGAAGCAATTTACCTGGTGCAGATGGATGGAAGGCAAAAGCTCAAGTGGAAAGCGGAGAACTTATGCTAAGATGGTGAAAGGCAAGGAACCGTATGAAGGAAGAAGCATTAGCATCAAAGCTAATGAGATAGGCAATGGGTGGCTTTATGAAATAGTGATTATTAGACCATTTTTTTTTTTTTTTTTTTTTTTTTTATAGATTGGAAGTGTGATTATTAAAGTTAAACCAAAGTTTTCTAACTTTAGTTTAAAGGAGGAGATGGAAGCAAGAGATATGAGGAATGTTTTGATGAGGAAAGGAAATGGAAGGGATGTAGTGCTGACCTTCATAACAAAAGAGGAAATGATAGCTAAATCCGGCTAAATCGAGCATTATATACCAAACTCAAAAATAACAAAAAAAAATTTTAATTTTTTTTTTTTTTTTTTAAGTGAAGGATTCAAAGTAATTGATTTGATTTTATCAAACTTTTCTCCAACCTCATTCACCACTATGAAATTGAACTTTCTTATATCTTAATATTCTCTCTAAATGTTTTTAAATTTTGTATTATTTCAAGTTTTATTTTAATTGTTTGTTGACTTTACTTAAAAATTAAAATCTCTAAAATTGACATAATTTTCTTGTTGAATTATGGAATGGATTATTTATTTAATCATACGTAATAAAAAATATAAAAACAGTAATATTTATTCAATAAGTCACTTTACTTCAAAATTGAATCTAAATTAATTGCAATTAAAAATGTAAAAACAGTAATATTTAAGAGCCATTTTATAAAGTCCTATTTCTAATTGTTATGTTCCATTTAACTTATCTTCTTTTTTAATATTCCATTAGGTTCTATTTAGAGTAATATGACCAAATCACCCTTTCAACTTTTTGTGTATGTTTTCATTTTGAAACTCATACACAATAAAAAATAACAACAATCTCTCATTCCATGAAGAAAATTTCTCCCTTATTTCATAGAGAAAATCTCTGCTCATTCTAGAAAGAATCTCCTCATTTTAGAGAGAAAATCTTTCCCTTATTCTATAGAGAAAATCTCTTCATCATTCAAGGGAAAAAATGTCTCCTTTATTCTATAAAAAAAATCTCCCAAATTCCCAAAAACCTAAATCGTCTACCTTATGAAAATCTCTCATTAAATACTTATGTGAACTTTCATATTACAAATGCATGCTAATAAATAACATTCCCTCATGGAACTATACATTGTGAACATTCACATGGTTTGTGTTAGTATGACTATTTTTTAATGTGAATATAAACATTAATTGTGATTTGTGAGTAATGCATTGTTGGTATTGTCATGTTGTTTTGGTATTATAGAGACACTGTGAACATTTATATTGTTGGTAGTTGTTTGTTATTGTGTACACACAGCCATTGACTTAGTGTGCATTGTGGTAAATGCAATGTTGATGTGAACATTCATATCTCTATGTTGTACTATTAAGATGCACAATATATTGTAACCAAAATAATATATTGTTCTTTACACTTGTGTGACTATTTCTAAATATGAATATTGACGTTGATTAATGATGTGATGGTCAAAACACCAATGTGAACATTCACACCATATAATAATTGTGGGTGTTGATTTCCAACCACATAACCAGTCAGTGAACTTTGTTGGAGAGCACTGACAGAATAGATTGAGCCAACCACCTACCAACAAGAAGATGAGAATACTGCGGTGACTCGTCTACCCAAAGGCACTCTGACAATCAAGTTAGTAAATCTTATCTATCACAGATATCAAAATAGTACTTAAACTCACCAGTCAAAACTTACCTCAGACCCACGAGGGTACCTTGCTTTTATAACCAACAGTGACTTGATCCCCTAGAAGCCTCACTTGAGTGGACTTAAGTTCAATGCTCATCTTGGACTCTCGGCTAGATAGGGATAAACTCCTCATGAGCCTTATCCTTATCCAGACAGAGAGCCTCTTATGTTCTAGGATTCTTGTCCCTTATCCAGATACCTTGGGATTCCAACATTACCGTAGAACATCTCGGCAATGCCGTGGTCACCTCGACAACATGACTTATCCACGTGGCACCTTAGCCTACATCTCAAGGCTATCTTGGCCACACGGCATCATTCGCAAAATACTTCCCCACAACTGCCCCCTAGGTTCTATTACCTTGGCCACCTGAAGTGATAGAACCTACATAGTTTGTCCACCCAACATGTTGGCTCAAAACGCAGATACTACTCCGACCGAGATCATGACTTGTCAGCTTCAAGTAACCAGAACTCAGTTACCCAATTTATTTAGAATCAAGAACTAGTTTCTTTAAGCATTTCAACCGAGATCGCTACTCTAGCCGAGGTTATTGCCCCATTATTTCAAGAATTTCAAGAGTTTCATCTGCGCATGAGCTGTCACGCATCATCATTTCAACCGTTTCTTCAACATGTCCCATTCTTATTGGCTTGTACCTGACACGCACTATCAAGTTGCGTCGTTTTTACCTAGGCTGCCTGATAGGCACGTTGTCCAAGGCAACTTTATTACGTTTTGCCGCATTTTCGTGTTTTTGACAAAACTCCCTCTATCTCTCTTCTGTCCTTTCACTTTACCATTTCAATTTCTGTCTCTTGCCTCAAATTTTCTCTCTCTTCAATCTTCCCCTCACACTACAATTGTCGTCTATTCAAGCTTTTGCAATCACTTTGCTAGTCATCTCTGGTGGACTTTTCACTATTCCACTCTGTTTGACATTATCTTCTGACTCTGGTGAACCCCATTTCGGCGCTCTCGTCTTCGGTTTCACCCTGTAAGTCTTCGACTTCTTTCTTTTCAATTTTTGCCTCTCACTGTTGTACTAATTCTGATAAAATTTCCATCAATGGGTAAGAAATCTTCTCTCGTGATGTTTGCCATTTTTCATGTTCTAGATTATGTTTCATTGTATCATCTTTTGTTCATGTCACGCACACCAATATACACTTGGATCATATTTTGGTTGCCATTTATATGTTTGTTCGCATTTCTTGAATGCTCACCACTGCACTCATCATATCAGTGTTCTTGAATGTCTAGTACTGTTCTTGTCATATTTGTGTTCTTCTCTGTGTTTTTGTTTCATTTGGATTTTGAATCTCTCTTTTTTTTTCTTTTTTTTTCTTTCTAGATTTTGCCTTTGAATCTTTCTCATTTGCATAGACTTAGGTTTGGGATTTGATTTAGAACATTATTGCCTTAGGAAAATTGAAACACAATCCTCCCTGTAGACACCCCATTTTTTACCACCCTTACGACTTGGGCGCCACTGATTGCGCACCCAATGATGAATTTGTATATGCTTATCAAATGCTCGAAGTCCTCAGCGTAATGCCTCAGCTTTGAGCCTTAAAACCCTATGAACCTCTTGCTTTGTTTTTGGACCAAAATAGCAGTTTCTCAAGCCTAAACATCCTGGGACTCGCAGACCCACTTGTGTGGACTGCTAGCCAGTAATGTGGCTTGTCGTCCACTATTAGTGGCCTGCCAGCCACTATTAGTGGGTTGCCGGCCACTTGTGTGTTTTTTCAAATATTTTTGCCAGTTATGCTAGCTGTTTCCACAGATGAATGCACTTGCTCACACGTGTCTGTATAGATATTTCTGAGGGAGTCTCTTGGTTTTCTATATATAGAGGACCTCCATCTTGTTGTAAAGGTTAGAAAATTTTAGAGCAAAAATAATTTCTCTCTCTCTTGCAAGTTCTTCACTCTTTGCCTATACACTCTAAACCAAACCTTGGGGTATTTGGGATAAGGTATTTTTTAGCTTAATTTTAGCTCTTGAGGGTGTGCAAGTGTTGGTTTGTCACTTAAAAAGGGTATCCCTCTTCAAGAGGTATAATTCTTGGCTTATTTCCCTTTTTTATTTGCCATCTTTACTACTATTCTTGGACTATTTTTGGGACTATTTTTACATGAATTTTTGGGCTGAAACTTGTGGTTTAAGGCCATTTAAGGTAGAGGGGTTGATTGCCCTTCTTTGAACCTTGTTTTTAAGGCCTTTGCCCTTGTGTTTCCCACCTTCTCATCATCTTTTTTTTGAGCTTTTTACCACTGATTTCTAGAGGTTTTTCAGAGGAAAAAAATCATGTTTTAAAGTCCCAAAAATTGAGGGGTTAGCCTCCCCTCGTTGTGCTTGCTTACTAACTTAACTTGCTTCATGTTTTAGCTTATTGTTGCTTAATTCCAGCACTTTTTTGGACTGTTTTAGGACTGTTTTTAGTTGTTCATTACATGTGAGCTTTGTATACCATGCTTATTATGTAATGGTCCTCATAGGTTTGGTAGTTTAGGCCTTAGCCACCAACTTATTTGAGTTGATAGTGTTTATTTCTTGCTTTCCGTATAAGTTTCCATCTCTAATCACCCCTGCAACCTCCCTCATTTCTTAGGCTTTTTCTTTGCTTTGAAAGTTGTTTCAAACTAGTTGTTTATTTAAGCTTGAGATTGAGGTATTGTGCTTAATGGTTTAATCCCTTTGGGGATTCATTACCAACGGCATGACACTTCTCTCATGCCTAAAAAAACATTTGGTTTGGTACTTCTTTCCATTAGAGGACTTAAAGCTCACTTTTGGACTCAATGAATTAAAGAATGGATGGTAATTAAAATAAGGTAATAAAATTGGAACTAAAAGTGATGTAAGATAAAATCAACTTGGGTTCAATCAGACGTTAATTGAACCCATTAAGTCTTGAGTCGTTTCATACTTTCTAGTGATGTAAACGATTCAAGAGTCAATGTCAACCACTTCCCTTGATCAATCCATGATAGGGAGGGGGTTTTGAGAGTCTTTTAATTATGCATTTATTGAATTGTGTCCATTGATTCATAAGTCATCACGCAATGAAATTGCGCCGATTGATGATTTGCAAATCAAGCCTACTCCTCCTTTGACCTGTTTGACGATTAGGAGAGGAAGGGTGGGCAAACATCCCCTGAGAATACTCTGGTTTGTACTTTGTTTGTCCTCTGTTGTTGTAGGAGAGCACCAAAAGTAGTGGCTGGCAAGCCACTTCTTCTGGAAGGCAACACCCAGTTAGTGGCCTACCGGCTACTACTTCTGGGTTGCCGGTCACTTTTTCAAGGCATGCAGTGCCCTTTTTCCAGCAGAGCAGAGCAAAAGTTGAGGTCAAAAACAGTGCATTTTTCCAACTGTGAGTGTGCAACAGAGGCATTCCAGTAGCAAAACAGAGAGCGCTATCGGGTGAAATCTGCATACATGCATGAGCCATCCCTCAATCCTCGGGATCCGTGAAGTGATGTTGTAATTATGCTTGGAGTAGAGGGCTTGTAACTAATTAGTTAGAATAGCTGTGTTGTACTTATTTAATTAGCTAGATTAGTTAGTTAAATTTGTTGTTGTAATAATTAGTTAATTAGCTTAGCTAAGTTATTCATTTGGTTTGTAATAGTTAGTTAATTAGGTAAATTAATTAGCTAGTCCATTCATTCGGACCCTCCTGCGCGAGGGCAAACTTGTAATAATGTGTATGTCTTCTAACCCCACGTCTTTCTCCCTTTTATTTACTTACTTATAATGGATAGTGTAGAACATCATGTTTCTTTTAGCATTACTCATGTTTGCATCCATTTGTCTTGCATGAATCGAGGCTCGGTTCATCATTCTAACAAAGCATTGTCGTTTAAATGCCTAGTTAAATACGTGTTTAAACTGCATGCCATCAAGCTGTTTCAAATGTCATAATTAGTAGCCGAGCCTATTAGTTGCATATTGTATGCGTTGCATTAGTCATGTTGCATTAGTTAGGAGCATGCATATTTTCTAACTTTTTTGTTTCTTTTGGCTTGCTTCGGAGTACTAGGTGAGCATTTTTGCTTTTGCATATCACATGAGTGTGGTTGTTTCCATGAATAGCGTGCTTGCCATGAGGCTAATTGCTTAAGTGCTATATCTGCTTGAATGCCTGTGGATAAAGGCTAATTGCTTGAATTGGAATAATTTGAGTAATGTGTATACGTAATCACTTTTTCAAGTGCTACATATTCGAAACAATTTTCAAAAAAAAACATAAGATCAAGTGTTCCAATTCTTGCAAATTAGTCTATACTTGTCTGTGCATCAATATAGTAATGTTAGTCTAAAAAACTGGAACAAGAGCATATAATATAAATAAGATTCACATCATGATTAGTAGAGGCCGATCTTTGATTGGGCAAGCGGGGGTGCTCAATTCATGACTTTTCCCTCACGTACCTAAGTTCCTGAGCCTAGACAATCTTGGTGATAATGGACACATGGCCTTTGGCACGACTCATGGGTTTCCTAAATTTTCCAAAAATATTTAGGTGGCGACTTTGTATCTGGAAAAGCAGTCCATTTTTTGGCAATTTGATTCAAAATCGATTTTCCAAAAGATTTGCTGGATTTGGACTCCTTGGTGTTTATCTATTTCACATTGCACTTGTGAGATCAGATTCAGAACCATGGCAGTCTCAACTGTAGGGTTAGTCGTATCCGAAAGGAGCACGAAAAAGTCGAGCTATAGTTTCTGGCTACTCCACTGGGGATATTAGAGAACTTGACTCAAACTTTATGATGTGAAATTTTATCTATACTTATATGTTCTTTGCATTGCATTTGCATTTGTGCGCTTAAGTCACTGTGTTTGCCATCTACTATTCCTGGACGGTTTGCCAGAGGTTTGCCTAAAAGCTTGCCAAAAGGCTAACCGGTCGTAGGCTCTACAATGTTGGGAACACAACCCATGGATTTAGACTATCGTTGTACCGTTTGAACCTTCTTTCACTTCTCGGTGTTAGGTGTGAGAGGTATATTAGGTAGTCTTGCAGAGGCACCCTTTTTGACCAATTGGCCTAGTTGCATATAGAAAAGCCATGAAGACCGTTCCAAACTAGGACAGGATGCTACCCGAATGCAGGATTGCATGAGACCGCTTTGTTTGAAATAGTGAAACCTAGTTCATGACAAAACTAGGACAAGGTAGCCCTACTCTCTCATAGGGGTGTTTTGGCTCTCTCTTAACTGGTATGTGCTTTACAGTAAAATTGTATAGGAATGTGCATAGCAGTTGCAAATTTGGTATCTTTTTTGGGGACAAAATTCAGTGTAGAGTACAGTCTATAGCTTTGATTATGTTTGTGTTGATAGCGTCTTAGCTGAGGTGCTATGCGATTTTTGATTACTGTTTTCTTTTGCTTTATTTCTTTTTGCTAGGTAGTTTAAAACCATAGCTTCAAAAAGTTCGGATATCCCCCAAGTACTCTGGACCCGAGTCAGAAGACTTTGTAAAGCTGGGGATCTTGTTTGGGGACAGCCCGTGTTTACCTCACTCCCACTTGTTACATAACGGAGGAGAATCAGGCAGAATTCACTAATTTGGTTTTTACAGCAGTTACCCCTCAACTCACCTGTGTCCAGTCTGGTCCGGGAACAGTCATCTACTTCCAGCCCAGCACATGATACCTATTCCAATGGCACAGTATCCCCCAGCCAGTGTCGAAGAACTGATACATCATCTGCAACAGACAGTTGAGGCCTTACAACAAGATGCGGTAAGCCGGGCCGAGGTCACGGCCCATCAGGCCGAGGTTATAACCAGGCTACAACAACAGTGACCACAGCCGGCTGCGACTGCTGCATCCCATGCACCTACCACGGGTATCCCAACACCCGGAGCCACCGCTCACACTGCTAATGTTCAAGAAAACCAGGGCAATCCAACAGAGCCAGTCCCAACACAAGCCTCCAAAACCCCTGTTTATTAGACCGAGGCTCCGTTCGAGTTCAAAGTTGACCCAACTGTACTCAAGGTCGATAAACTGGAGAAGTTGTTCAATAGAGCACAAGGGGTTAACTCCATCCTAGATATAGAGAACAGGTACACCGATTCTACAGTGACATTACCGGATTGGTTTAAAATGCCGCACATTGACCGTTTCGATGGCTTCGAAGATCCAATGGTCCACTTGTGTCTGTTTTCAGACATCTTGCGGCCAATAGGCCTGATTAGGTATTCATACAATACTCAAATCGAGGTCACAACTCGTGATCTCGAGGCAACACGTCAAGAGCCGAAGAAGGGTTTCTCTGAATTTGTGACAAGGTAGAGAGCTAAATCCTCGATGATGACCACGAGGCCTTCCAAGAAGGATCAAATCAGGATGGTTGTCCAGAATCTACACGGCAAGTTGCTGCAAAAGATGATTGTCCTACCTCTGTTCACATTTACAGAACTCCATGAAATGGGAGTGCAAATCGAAGACGCCATGAAACAGGGGCTTATTTCAGATGAGAAAGAGCCAGCAAAAAGGCCGTTTGTTCGCAGTTCCAATGCTACTAGTGGTAGCACAGCTGCGAGGCCATTACATGTAAGTGTTGACACCACAACCAAGACTGCCGACCCCTTTGCCAACACAAGCTCACAAACACTGTCCAATCCTACCTGATCCTAGAGGACTTTTAACCAACTATACATGACTCTCTCTTAAGCCATGAAAGTTCTAGTCAAAAAAGGGCACTTCAAACCATTAAAACCCTGTCCACTTCCTAACCCTCTCTCGCCCAAACACAACCCTGCAAAATACTGTGCGTTTCACCAAAACATGGTCATGACACCAACCAGTGCTTTCGATTGCGTCATGAGATTCAGGATCTCATTGACAACAAGGTGATCGCTCCACCTCAGAAATCGAACGTAACCACAAATCCACTCCCAGCCTATAATCAAGTTCCCCTACCTCAAAATCTCAACCTGATCCATACACTGGCCACTTCTTATAACCCCAGCATATTTATTACTCCTTCTCACCTACCAAAACTGACGTTGTTCATTCCAGAAGGCGCACATCTGTACATGATGGACACATCCAACCCTCAACCCAAGCCTGTGGTGATGAGACTTACAGTGGAAGGGGAGTTGACCTTGGAGGAAGGTACCAGTCTGTTACTGGAGTGTCCTGAGGACTTACCTGATAGGGTGTATGATCCACATTGCTACATTGTGTCAACTGGTCAAATCAAGCTTGAATTGGTGCTGCCAACCTTGGTAGACATCAATGTGGTCAGAGAAGATGGCCCGAGCCAGGGGTTAGATGATCTAGCCGAACTCGAGGAGGATTTGGATAACCTGCAGTTCTTTGATGAGCAGGATTAGGGAGATGTGCAGATCGGGTGGTTCGACCTGAACGGATCAACTGACAACGCTGGATGTCTGAGTGATGAGCTAGACAAGGAAGAAAAAACTGGAATGAAACTAGAAGGAAAAGAAACAAAGATAGCTGTAGTGACCGGAAGGGCTGATGAGAAAGGAAAGCTACCGAGAGCACTGGTATAGAAAACCCAGCCCAGGAAGTAGGCATTGTGAACACTGTGGATACCGGACAGAAAGCTACACTGAGACAGTTTGAACGAGAAGAATCGAAGACAGCAGGGGAAATTGTGAATTCCCAACACCCTGTAGGGGATACCTATGATGTAAAGATGATACAAACAGAGCCAGATAACTGTTTGTTGGTTGCTGAGGGCGAGTGGTAAAACGATAATGATCTGCATCTAGCCCATACTGATGAAGATTGGGGCAAGTGCCTTCCGGACAACACGTGGTATACTAAGGAAATAGACCATTTGACAAGAAGTGAGCGGTATTTTAAGCCGCCGCACCTGAATCAAGTAGAAGCGTCTGGAAAAGACAGAGAGGCCGAAAAACAGAAAGAGAAACAACTAGAAGAAGAGGCAATGTTGAAACCACTCAAGAAAATCTAAGCTAACATCTCCATCTAGGGTCTTCTCATGGCCTCCCGGGTACACTGACAGGCAGTGTTGTCAGCAATGGACAAGGCTAAATTGTCCATTGACACCACACCTGAGTAGCTTGTGGGTTTAGTCTTTCCAACTGGTGCCAAGCCAACCCTTACCTTCTTTGACAAAGAGCTGCCGCCGTAGGGCTCAGCTATAACAAACTGTTGTATATATCTGTGGAGTGTAGGGAGAAATGGGTGCCAGTGGTGTTGGTAGATACCGGTTCGGCCATCAATGTCTGTCCTTCTCGCATCGCCTATGCAATTGGCCTCAAACTAGTAGACTTTGTTCCCACAGCCTAAGTAATACGGGCATATGATAACACAAGTAGAGAGGTCATGGGTATAGTGCAAGTTAGAGTCCAGGTGGGCCCAGCTGAGCAAGAGGTTGAGTTTCATGTCTTAGATGTGCCGGCTACCTTCAATTTGCTGTTAGGGAGGCCCTAGTTGCATCATGTGAAGGTCGTCTCCTCCACTCTTCATTAGATGTTGAAGTACCCTCATGGGGAGGAGTGGCAATTGTTTTTGGGAATTCATCTATCCATCCGCCGCCAGATGTAACTATGCCAGTGCTAGAGATCAACCATGGCGAGGAGGATTTATTCCTCTCAAGATTCACTATGGCTAAAGCTCAGGTAGTGCAGATCATTTTGGCCGCAGACAAAGGCATATACGTTAGCGCCCAGTCCATCTACTTCATGAACAAACTGTAACACGTTCCAGGAATGGGGCTCAAAAAGAGTGGTCAAAAAGGTGTCGCAGCATTGACAGATGTGCCACACAACCCACATGCCTTTGGACTGGGCTATGTGCCTACCAAAGAGGACTGGATCAAGAAGGGAGAAGAAATGAGAGGCAGAGCCAAGGTCAAGCAAGCCGGGAAACACTATGAGCTCATCCACAGGCCAATCCAGGGGACACTGAATAGCCTTTTTGTTTGAGAAAGAGTGGATTTCCCTTTTTGTGGATTTCTCGAGCCTTGGGTGAATTCCTCAAAGCAACGTGTTCCTGGGTTCGAGATCTTCTTTGACCTGCAGCTGCAGGACAGTGATGATAAGGAAAGGGCTGAACCAAACATCAAAACTAGATAGAGCACTGGAGGTGACTGAAATGACAGTGAACCTAGAGTAAGAGCAGCGCTGGCTAGTCTCCTGACGGATCCTGCGGCCAACCTAGAGAACTTAAAGGATAACCTGAATGTCTGCATGATCGGAGAAAAACCAGGTGTGAACCCAACAAGTGGCATTTTGGATGTATCAGGGGCACCATCTCTTATCTGGCAGCTAGAGGAAGGCTATCTGTCCAATTCTGAATCGGGTGATGAGCTAGAATCTGATTCCACTGAGTCTGTGGGGTTGGGATCAAGTTCAAGTTCTTTTGAGTCTGAGTCTGGTATTTCTGGGGGTGGTAACCCGGATACCAAAGTCCTATCTAAGTCTTCATTCAGCTTTTCTCGTGAGTCTGTAACCGAAGATTTGGACTTTTTGAATGAAAACTCTGCAGATTCTATGTACTTTTCTATGCCGTTGGTTTATTGTATTGACCAAGATTTTCAGAATTTTAACAAAAATGTAGGGGAAATTCCCTTGTCTTTGAAAAACTTGATTAATCGAGAGGAGGAATGGCTTGCTAAACCCTGTGCTTATGAAATTGTTACCATTAATATGGGTATTGAAAAGGATCCGTGCCTGGTCCAAATCGAGTCCAGGTTGTCTTCGGAGGAGCGCGAGTGTTTAATTGCTTTGTTAAAAGATTTTAAAGATGTTTTCACATAGTCCTACAAAGACATGCCTGGAATCGATCCTAAGATTGTACAGCATCAGATCCCTCTTGACCTCAAGGCCCGACTAGTCAAACAGAATTTGCGTAGAATTCGTCCGGATTGGGTACTGAAAATCAAGGAAGAGGTCACCAAGCAAATCAAGGCAGGTTTCTTGTTAGTATCTGAGTACCTGACTTGGTTGGCCAACATCGTCCCAGTTCCGAAGAAGGATGGTATAATCCGAGTGTGTGTAAACTTCAGGGACTTGAACAGAGCCAGTCCAAAGGATGACTTTCCTCTACCGCATATTGATGAATTAGTGGACTTCACTGAGGGCCATGCATTGCTATCATTTATGGATGGGTTTTTCGGGTACAATCAGATTCTGATGGCACCTGAGGATATAGAGAAAACCGCATTCATTATGCCATGGGGCACCTACTGCTTCCGGGTTATGCCGTTTGGTTTGAAAAATGCTGGAGCTACCTATCAGAGGATTGCGACCACCATTCTGCATGACATGATCCACAAAGAGGTTGAGGTGTACGTGGACGACATGATTGTCAAGTCTAAAGAACGAGGGGGCCACTACACCACACTGAAGAAATTCTTTCAACGGATCAGGGAATATAGATTGAGGTTAAACCCGCAGAAATGCACCTTCGGCGTAACGACAGGAAAAATGTTGGGCTTTCTGATCACACAGAGGGTCATTAAAGTAGATCATTCAAAAATCAAGGCCATCCTAGAAATGCCACCACCAAGGATTGAAAAGGATGTGCGAGGCTTTTTGGGTAAAGTGCAATTCATAAGACGGTTTATTTCCAAATTAACCTTGACTTGTGAGCCACTATTTGGTCTCCTGAAGAAAGAGAAGAAATTTCGATGGGATGATCGATGTCAGTTTTCCTTTGAATAGGTTAAGCAGTACCTCTAGAATCTGCTTGTGTTGTCGCCATCGGAGCTGGGAAAACCCCTGATTCTGTACTTATTAGTAATAGACACGACCATGGGATGCATGCTCACTCAGGAATCTGAAGATAGGGTGGAGAAAGCCATCTACTACTTGAGCAAGAAAATGCTAGACTATGAAACCTGGTACACTCCTTTGGAGAAACCTTGCCTAGCTTTGGTATGGGCTACCAAGAAATTGAGGCACTAGTTGTTAGCTCACTCTGTAATCCTGGTTTTAGATTCGATCCCATCAAATATCTCTTTGATAAACCGAAGTTTACGGCTAGGTTGGCTCGTTGGTTGCTCCTTTTCTCCGAATTTGATCTCAAATTTGTCACTTGTAAGTCGCTTAAAGGAAGAGCTGTAGCGGAGTTATTGGAAGACCACCCGGTAGAAGGAGATGAGGCAGTGGAATACTTATTCCCAGATGAAGACATTCTGCAAGTTGAAGAGGAAACTTGGACAATGTACTTTGACGGAACATCCAATCAGTACGGTATGGGATAGGTGTGTTGTTGATAGCACCCGACTCCCATATACCTTTAGCCTTCAAACTCCGGTTCAAGATATCCAACAACGAAGCAGAATATGAAGTGTGCATTGCTGGTTTAGAAGCCGCCCTGGAACTAGGGGCAATAAGGTTGGATGTCATCGGGACTCAAACTTAGTTGTTTCCCAAGCAAATGGAGACTGGAAAGTCAAAGAAGAGAAGCTGAAGGTTTACCACCAGACCCTGGATATTCTGATTCCTGGATTTGAAAAGTTAACATTCAAGCATCTATTAAGGGAGAATAACAGGTTCGCTGATGCTTTAGCAACTCTATCTTTTACATTAGACATCCCACTTGGAGTCCGGATGCGTCCGATTATCATCGAATAGAAATACACGACAGCTTATGAAACTATTGCCGCGATAGATGAAGTGCAAGACAAAAACCTCTGGTATTACGATATTTGGAACTTCCTGGAAAAGAAGATGTATCCATCAAGAGAAAATGCCAAGGACAAACGGGGAGTACGGAGCATAGCTATCCAATTTATCATCTGTGGGAGTAAGCTGTATAAAAGAGGTCATCTAGGAATGCATAAGTTGTGTACGGAGGAAGAAGAATCAAAGCGCCTTATGGAGGCTATCCACAGCAGAGAATGCGGGGCGCATATGAATGGTGTGATGTTAACCGGGAAGATTCTCAGGCAAGGTTATTACTGGTCCACCATGGAGGAAGATTGTATTGGTTTTGTACGGCGATGCCACAAATGTCAAATTCATGCCAACCTCATGAATATTCTGCCGTCAGAGCTTTACAACATGACTTTGCTATGGCCTTTCTCAGTTTGGGAAATCGACATTATCGATGCTGTCTCGCCAAAAGGTTTGAATGGGCATGAATATATCTTGGTGGTGATTGATTACTTTACAAAGTGGGTGGAAGCTCAATCCTATGTAGTGTTGAAGGCATCGCATGTGGCCAAATTTATCAGAAACAATATCATTTGCCGGTACGGAGTCCCGAATGAGATCATATCAGATAACGGCTCTCACTTCAAGAAAGAGGTGATAGACTTGCTAGAGAAATACAATGTGGCTTTTCATAAGTCATCCACATACAGGCCACAAACCAATGGAGTTGTCGAAGCCGCCAACAAAATATCAAGAACACCTTGCAGAAGATGGTTGAGACCTATAGGGACTGGCTAGATAAACTGCCATTCGCACTTTGGGGCTACAGAACCTCAATCCAGACATCTACAGGGGCAACCCCCTATTTCCTCGTCTATGGGATGGAAGTCGTTTTGCCAATTAAAATTGAAGTCCCGTCGCTGCGAGTTATGGCTGAGTGTCAGATAGCAGAGGCGGACTGGCAACAAAGCAGATTTAAGGAGTTAATGTTGTTTGATGAGAGAAGACTAAAGGTATTGTATCATGTTCAGGGCTACCAGCCCAGAATTGCTAGGGCTTTAACAAGAAAGTTAAGTCTCGGAATCTCAAGGAAGGAGACATGGTGCTAAAAGACAACTGAGCTCCTATCCATGACCCTAGGGGCAAGTTCAGACCCAATTGGACTGGTCCTTACATCATCAAAGCTATCTGGTCAGGAGGGGTAGTTATTCTCATGGACCTAGATGGCCTGGAATTTTCACAGCCGATCAATATGGACAAGTTAAAGAAATACTATCCCTGAGAGGCTCGCTAGGCCGAAAACTTGAAAGGGTGACCTAGGAAAAAGTTAGAGCATGAAAAATTAGAAATAAAGAAAAACTGAGCTTGTAAGGTTGAAAACCCTAAAGGGCGACTTTGGCAAAAGTTAGACTGCAAAAGGAGAGAGTAAATACTCAAGTGAACCTGAACCAAACTAGGTAAGGCCTGATTCCCATCTTTGGGATACGCAGATAACTTTATCCTGAAGTTCGGCCGTAACCATCTCCAACTTAACTGTCCTGTCCATTTTTCTGATTAGGTCATCTCTGTTCATCATCTGTTAGTTCGGATGTTATCCTTATTTTGGCAAGAAAAGATGGTTACAATGCAGAGCAATAGTGGTATTCAAGCAGGGCAATTATGATATTTTGATTTAGGGTTGTACATCTTGAGAATCGATTTCATGCATGTCAAGTAGTGATCATTTTCGAAAATAGTTTTGGAAAGTTTTAATAAAAGTTGATTTTGTTCAAAATTTTACCTTTTACAACTTAGACCATTTTTGGATCAAAAGAAAAAAATTTAGTGCTCACAACTTTAATTCCATTGATTTCAACATAAAGTTCTCCAACACTCTGATATAAATCAAAGTTGCTTTTACATCATAAAACTTGAAAAGAAAGGTCAAAGCAATAAACTAGGGGCATAGGTGAGTCAGGTGCTCCTGCGTCCCCTGCTCGTGCTTGTGGAAGCTTCTGTAGCCAAAGTGAGCTCGGTTTGTGCCTCATCCTCAAGCCAAGCCAAACACTCGCTAGAAAGGGCATGACTAAAACTAGGGGTAGGGTCTCATCCTCCAGGTAGTGAGGTACCTAGCCAGGTGTGAAGCACGAATCAGGAATAAAGCCAGGTATTCTACCCCCTCCTCTGGGCAGGTCTAATCTTGCCCAAATTGGCGTTTGAACCGGAAAGGAAAGTAGAACACGCAGTGCGTGAGGCTAATCAACTATATACCAGGTTACTGCGTCATGTTGTAACTCATCTCAGTCAGATGAAGCTAGGGGCAATGCCAAGCTATGTCAACTGCAGACCTGCTGCACATCTAGTTGCACCCCCATTCCTTGTTGGGAAAATCCACTATTCGTTGGTAGAAGAAATAAGCTCAAGCTAAATACTCAGGGCAAGAGTCCACCACCTTCAGCTTATCCATGAGCTATACCTGGAAAGGGATGAAAAATAAGAAAGATTAAAGAATAGAGAGATGTGCGTGGAGAGAAAAGTAAAGAAAGGGTTTTGAGAGAAAATAAAGCATAAGTGCCGAGTGATGTGCGAGGCATATATCAAAAAGGGTGGGAAACAATACCTGAAGAAGTAGTGGGTTCCCCACAAATCTGGTGGTCTCTCGCCAATGAAAAGCATCTAAGTCCATCAAGGTCTCGGCCATTGCCAAATCGATACAACTCTTACCTTTCTTCAGACATTGGGCCACTTCGATCAACTGAATGCTGGTTCCGCCGTAACTAGGGGCAAGAAGGAAATGCGTAAGCATACATAAACAGAGGGCCAATTGTCGAAAACCTCGCCAAAGAAGGTCTCCTTTGTCACCGATGTCAAAAAATCTATGGATCACGGTGGGTATGTCTAGCTCTTCGTCATGGGCCAAAGATCGACCTTCATGCAAAGTGAGCCCACATATCCATCCCAAAGCCTGGGCGTGGCCAAAACAGGGCTGAGGTATGATTTCCTCATCGCGTCGAGTTTCCATCAATACCTGAAATTCTTCAAGAGTCAGGCACATTTCGTGTGTTTCGAAACAAAATACATGCGTAATGGGGTCCCAGCATTGGGCTGCAGCATGGAGGAACAGAAAGCAAAGTGGAGTGTGGCTTAACAAAAAAAGTGCGTTTATGCCGAAACCTTAGAAATTTACCTTTTCCGTGCCATCTAAAGTGGCTACCCAAACCGTGAGCTTCTTGGCAAGGAATATCTCCATTTGTGGAAGAAACAGTAGCAAAAATGAGGTTCTGGTGAAGAAATCACAAAGAAAGACCTTTTGTAGAAGATAAGGCTGTGAGTGGATGCTAGCTGTCAGCTATTTGGTGGTTTCACCACAAGTGGCCGGCAACCCACTTCTTCTGGCTGGCAACCCACCTTTTCTAGCAGTAACCCAACTTTTCTGGCCTGCCGTCCACTTGTGCGTCTGGCAGTTTTGGTAATCTGGTTTTGTCTTGGTCTTTGTGTTTTGAGTCTTTTGGTTTTAGCAAGTGTGGATATATGTGTTTGAGTTGTTTTGCTTTGTTTATTGAGTTGTATTTTGTATTTTGGTCGTTGGTTGTCTTATTACCTGATTAAGAACATCATGCCAATAGAAGTTTTTATTTTCAAATTCAAACTCCATTTTCATTCTGCAAATGTGGTGCTCATGATGTAAAACAATAACTCTTTTCATAAAACTACAGGGTTTTCCCCTGATCATAGTTTTTACAAAAGAGAGTACAAGTTTTCGAAAGCAAAAGTAAAAGCCTATTTGAAGCTATACATGTGCCGAACTACCAAAATAAAAGAAACTAAGCAAAAAGTACAAAATCAGTGCCAGTCATCTCAAGCTGAGTGGCCATCTTCGTCCTCTTCCTCGTGGGGGACTCAGGGGCACTATCTCCGTTATCACCACTCTCAAAATTAGACTCTGAGTCAGAGTTGTTCTCATCATCTCTGCTCTCTATCTTAGAGCCAGCCTCAGCGTCATCTCCGCTCCTTGACCCCGAACCAGCATCATTACTTCCGTCCTCAAACTCCGAATGTCGACTCGCTGCCTTCTTCTCCTCAGTGTCACGGGTCTCGGTATCATCTCTGCTCAATATGGGCTAGGACTCGCTACTCTAGCTAGACCTCAGTGCTCATCTCAGCCGCGTACTGGGGTCTGTCTACCTCTCATGCCTGTCGTTGGAGGAGCTGCCGCTGGGGCCGCTGCTGATGGTGTTCTCGGTACAGATGGGATTTGGAAAAAAAGTGTCGACATATCAGATATAGTGTATGTATGTGGAATAAGTGCAAAAAATACAAAATGAGTACAATATGTCAGTGTAGTGAGTTAGTGCGGTGTAGGGTGGTGTGAATGTTACGGTATGCATATTAGTGTATCAGTAGGAATGTGATAGTGTGGTGCATAACAGTACAGGGTAGCAGTGAAATGTATGTGGGAAGCAGCAAAAAAAAAAAAAAAAACCTGGATACCGTAAAGATCAAGCAATGTCTCCCTCCTCTAGCCATGCCAATCAGAGAGGTAACCAGCTGAAGTAGGTCCTCTGTGTACTCGGTCGGTGCCTACAAGTGCATTTGAATGATTAGTATCTAGAATAATTAATCTCTAGAAAGAGAAAGTATGGTAAAGTGTGGTTCATACCTGAGGTGCGCCACGGGTTCTGATACACCCATGCCCTGCATCGGTTGGCTCTATCGGGATCTGATAGGCTGACCCGGTCAACCGCCAACATGTAAGTGCAGTGGGAATCGTGGGCCAACCGGCAACCTGCGCAACGGGAGAGGTCCCTCCAATACCGACCTCAGCCTCCTGAGTAGCCTCACCTGCCAAAGGTGCATCTGCTGCCTCGCCCGCGTGAACTCTGGTCAGGGATGGCATGAGATAAGTCTGGATGAAAGCCACGTAGTCGCCTTCCACACTAAAGAAGTCGGCATCTATTCCCACTATGAACTGAATAATTGCCTCAACTGGGAGGCTATCTGCTATCCTCATGGATGCCGGAGGTGGCATGGGAACAACCGGATCAAGCAAGCCTAGAGTCTGCCATATAAACCGCTCACTCAAAAACCAGGCTCGGCAAACTGGGTCCTCTAGCAAAATCTAAAATCGGGATGTGGTCTAAGCCCCGATGTACTGGTCTCTCACTCCAGCCGGCATCGTCGCTAAAGGCTGCCACATAATCTGCAAATAGAGAATGTATAGATTGTTAGTTGTCGAAGTATGAATTAGAGAAGTACTAAAGCAAAAATGACTGTGAGTTTTGGATTACCTCGTCGGCGACCACCATATTAAAGTATCGGCGGTAGAAGGCGAAGGTCATGTCATCACGGCTCTGGCACCGGCACCGGCACCGGACATCGTATCGTCGTAAGTACGCCACTATGGGGGGGATGGAACCAGAGCCGGGAAATAGGCATAAACCCATAACTGTAAGAAAAGGGCAATAGTGTTATCAATAATGCATAAACAGATATGAAGCAGAAAGCACAATGCATAAATAGATATAAAGTAGAAAGTTCAAAGCAGAAAGCACAATCTGTGAACAGATATTAAGCAAAAAGTGCAAAGTAGAAAGCACAAGTTACGAACAGATATTGAACAGAAAGTACAAAAGCAAAAAGGTGTGGTACATATCTCTCAGGCTCTCTAGTAGCCTCTGACCCACTCTCCCCTCATGGGAGAAGTGGAGGTCATGTAGCCATAGAGTGTAGCGAGGCCAACTCTGCCCCCAATCGTAGAACTACACTAGAGGCAATGTCAGGAGGGTGCTCAGTAAGTATAAGCCTAAGGTGTTCCACATGTTCGAAAACAAGGTGGTACCAAGGAGGAACATTAAGAAGCCCCTAACATACTACTCTACCTCCTCCGGTGTCTCCGGCTCGCTCCCACAAAAGTGCTCAGCAAACTAGCTGTACCTCACCATCGCCGGCCTATATAGAGGTGGGCACGCTCCAAGCAAGTGGATCCAAGCTGCCTCCCACTCATCCATGTCCATGTCAAAGGGGATCGGATCACCCCCTACTTCTAAGCCTGTGATCATGGTGAAGTCGTAGGGAGTCATCGTCATCTCCCCAACAGAAGAGAGGTAGAAGGAGTTAGTGGTGTCCCACTACCTCTCCACCAATACTCTGAGAAGAGCCCGGCTCACCAAGTGTTGTGAGAGTCCGGTGTAGAATAGACCACAGCTAGACTCGTCGACAAGGTCGCGGACCTCGGGAGGGAGCTCATCATACCAATCTCTGGCTGTCACTGCTCCATAACCCCTGTAAGAGCAGGAGTCCTCCTATGGTAAAGAAATAGTGAATCAGATGAAAGACAGTGATAAAGAGCACTCAGATGAAAGGCAGTGTAAGAAATACAGTCAATGAAAGGCAAGCAAGCATGAATATAAAGTTTGTACCTCAAAAACGCCATAGGAAAGGTAGGAGTGAGGCTCCCTCAATAGAAGATACTCTGGCATGTCACCAATGAAATCATCAAAGCGCCTGATGCCTCCAGGCGGTATCATGTGTGTACGGGGGTGATAAGTCATGGGATCAAAGGGTCGTACCCTCAGTGGTAGTTGCTTAGGCTCGAGCTCTGGAGCGAACTCCGCCTCAAGATCAGCTACGATGCCCTCTGCCGCCTGACTGGCCTCTGCAATCACCGGCTCCTCGACCTTGATATGGGGTGATAATGGAGGTGGAACCTCAGGAGGAGTATCGTCATGTGAAATATCATCTGCCATCTAGAAAATGGGTGAAAAGTGGGTGAAAAATGAAGAAAAACGGAGAAAATATGGGAAACTTGAAAAAAGTCAACCCTTGGAGAAAGAAAATAGGAGAAAAAAATCAGAACCTGGGAAAGTTCACGAAACTCGAGAGAAACTTGAGGGAAACAAACCCGAAGTGGTGAAAATGCAGAAAGATCAACAAAAACAAAATCTGATCGGTTCAAAGTGTAGAGAATCAAGGGTGTTTTGCGAATAAAGTTTGCATAGGGCGTTGGAAAACATGTATAAAGCAGATCTAGAGAGAGAAAGCACCTAGAGAGAGAGGGAAAGGTTTCGAGCAAGGGGTTATAAGGAAATGAAGCTGTGATGTGTATTTAATAAGACCTGAGGCAAAATGTCCATTTTGCCCCGATTTTTGCATTGGTGGCCGGAAACCCACTAATGGTGGCCGGTAGGTGGCCGACAGTCTTCATTGGTGGCCTGGTTTTGTTGTGTGCCTCATTTTCTTGAGCAGTGTATGGGAGGTTCTCTTTTGGGTTTAGATTGGTTCCTGAGGAGCTCGAAACTGTGTTCCAATTGTTCCATTTCCAATACTCGTATTCTAGCACGCAAATGTTCTCCACTTACCAATATGAATAAAGTGTATCCTTTTTGAGCATGTTACAAAGCCTCTGAGGGGTAACTCGGAGGTTGTCACCGAATATCATTGTTATTCATTCTGTCAAAATACATATTTGTTCTCTTCTATTGCATAGAATATGCATTTTTCACATATACTTATGTTGCACGCATATCCTACATCTTTCATGATTCATGCATAGAATATGCTTTTAGTTTTGCATAGAACGTGCATCTTGTTTCTTACATAGAACATGCTTTCAATTAACATCAGACATCAGTTGTCTATCTTGCATGGAACATGTCTTGTCACTGTATTGATTTGTAATCTTGTTTACTTTGTGCATCTATCGCACTTGCTCACTTTGTGCATCTATCGCACTTGCTCACTTTGTGCATCTATGGCACTTGCTCACTTTGTGCATCCATCGCATTTGTTCACTTTGTGCATCTATCGCATTTGTTCACTTTGTGCATCTATCGCACTCGTTCACTTTGTGCATTAGAATCTATCGCAATTGCTCACTTTGTGCATCTATCGCACTTGCTCACTTTGTGCATCTATCGAACACTTTTACTACATTGTGTATTTGTGGTACAATCTCATACCTTTTAGAGTATCTCAGGACGCGTGAAACGCGACCCTATGCAGGTTTTATCTGGGGATGAGTGAAACGCGACCCTGAGCGATTTTTCTCCTCTTCTCACGATTTCAGCGTGATTAGAGTATCTCAGGACGCGTGAAAAGTGACCCTAGGCGGGTTTTATCTCGGGACGCGTGAAATGCAACCCCAAGCATTTTTTCTCCTCTTCTTACGATTTCAGCGTGATTAGAGTGTCTCAAAACACGTGAAACATGACCCTGGGCGGGTTTTATCTCGGGACATGTGAAACGTGACCCTGAGCGGTTTTTCTCCTCTTCTCACAATTTCAGTGTGATTAGAGTATCTCAAGGTGCTTACTTTTAGCTCTTGAGGGTGTGCAAGTGCTGGTTTGTCACTTAAAAAGTGTATCTCTCTTCAAGAGGTATAATTCTTGGCTTGTTTCCCTTCTTTAGTTGCCATCTTTACTACTATTCTTGGACTATTTTTGGGACTGTTTTTACACTAAATTTTTGGGCTGAAACTTGTGGTTTAAGGCCATTTAAGGTAGAGGGGTTAATAGCCCTTCTTTGAACCTTGTTTTTAAGGCCTTTGCCCTTGTGTTTCCCACCTTCTCATCATTTTTTTTTGAACTTTTTATCATTGATTTCCAAAGATTTTTTAGAGGAAAAAATCATGTTTTGAAGTCAAAAAAATGAAGGGGTTAGCCTCTCCTCCTTGTGCTTGCTTACTAGCTTAACTTGCTCCATGTTTTAACTTATTGTTTTAGCTATTGTTAGCTTAATTCCAACACTTTTTTGGACTATTTTAGTACTTTTTTAGGATTGTTTTTAGTTGTTCGTTACATGTGAGCTTTGTATACCATGCTTGTTGTGTAATGGTCCTCATAGGTTTGGTGGTTTAAGCCTTAGCCACCAACTTATTTTAGTTGATAGTGTTAATTTCTTGCTTTCCATACATGTTTTCATCTCTAATCACCTCTGCAACCTCCCTTTTTCTTGGCTTTTTTCTTTGCTTTGAAAGTTGTTTCAAACTAGTTGTTTGTTTAAGCTTGAGATTGAGGTATTGTGCTTAATGGTTTAATCCCTTTGGGGATTCATTACCAACGGCATGACACTACTCTCATGCCTAAAAAAACACTTGGTTTGGTACTTCTTTCCATTAGAGAACTTAAAGCTCACTTTTGGACTCAATGAATTAAAGAATGGATGGTAATTAAAATGAGGTAATAATTTGGAACTAAAAGTGATGCAAGATAAAATCAACTTGGGTTCAATCGGACGTTAATTGAACCCATTGAGTCTTGAGTCGTTTCATACTTTCTAGTGATGTAAAAGGTTCAAGAGTCAATGTCAACCACTTCCCTTGATCAATCCATGATAGGGAGGGGGTTTTGAGAGTCTTTTAATTGTACATTTATTGAATTGTGTCCCTTGATTCATAAGTCATCACGCAATGAAATTGTGCCGATTAATGATTTGCGAATCAAGCCTACTCCTCCTTTGACATGTTTGATGATAAGAAGAGGAATGGTGGGCAAACATCCCCTAAGAATACTCTGGTTTGTGCTCTGTTTGTCCTCTATTGCTGCAGGAGAGCACCAAAATTTGTGGCCAGTAGACCACTTCTTCTAAACGGCAACACCCTATTAGTGGCTTGCCATCCACCACTTCTTGGTTGCCGGCCACTTTTTCAAGGCAAGTAGTGCCCTTTTTTCAGCAGAGCAGAGCAAAAGTTGAGGTGAAAAACAATGCATTTTTCCAACTGTGACTGTGCAACAGAGGCATTCCAGTAGCAAAATAGAGAGCCCTATCGGGTGGAAATCCGCATCCATGCATGAGTCGTCCCTCGATCCTCGGAATCCGTGAAGTGATGTTGTAATTATGCTTGGAGTAGAGGGCTTGTAACTAATTAGTTAGAATAGCCAGGTGTTGTACTTATTTAATTAGCTAGAATAGTTAGTTAAATTTGTTGTTGTAATAATTAGTTAAGTAGCTTAACTAAGTTATTCATTTGGTTTGTAATAGTTAGTTAATTAGGTAAATTAATTAGCTAGTCCATTCATTCGGACCCTCCTACGCGAGGGCAAACTTGTAATAATGTGTATGTCTTGCAACCCTACATCTTTCTCCCTTTTATTTACTTGCTTATGATGGGTAGTTTAGAACATCATGTTTCTTTTAGCATTACTCATGTTTGCATCAATTTGTCTTGCATGAATCGGGGCTCAGTTCATCATTCTAACAAAGCATTGTCGTTTAAATACCTAGTTGAATACGTACTTAAACCTCATGCTATCAAGTTGTTTCAAATGTCAAAATTAGTAGCCGAGTCTATTAGTTGTATATTGCATGCGTTGCATTAGTCATGTTGCATTAGTTAGGAGCATGCATGTTTTCTAACACTTTTGTTTCTTTTGGCTCGCCTCGGAGTATTAGGTGAGCATTTTTTCTTTAGCATATCGCATGAGTGCGGTTGTTGCCATGAATAGCGTGCTTGCCATGAGGCTAATTGCTTAAGTGCTATATCTGTTTGAATGCATGTAGATGAAGGCTAATTGCTTCAGCTGGAATAATTTAAGTAATATGTATATGCAATCACTTTTTCAAGTGGTACATATTCGAAACAATTTTCAAAAACAAACATGAGATCAAGTGTTCCAATTCTTGCAAATTAGTCTATACTTGTGTGCGCATCACATAGTAATGTTAGTCTAAAAAATCAAAACAAGAGCATATAATGTAAATAAAATTCACATCATGATTAGTAGAGGCCGATCTTTCACTATTTAGTCGCCAAAGGGTTTTAGGGACTAAATTATTTGGTCGTAGAAGTAGTCGTCAAAGAATTTTAGGTAAAGGTAATTAGCGACTAAAATTATTTTAGTCGCCAAATGTATACAATTTCTGACTAAATTTTTAGTCGCCAAAAGGTTGGACATTAAATTAAATTAGTGGGACAAGGCACTATATGGGTTGAAACAAGCTACTCGAGCTTGGTATGATAGACTTACTACCTTCCTTCTTGATAACGATTTCCAAAAGGGTAGTGTGGACAAGACCTTATTTGTGAAACATAGTAAGTCTTATATGCTTGTTGCTCAGATTTATGTTGATGATATTATGTTTGGATCCACTGCTAATTTTCTTGTAAAATATTTCTCGGATTGCATGACATATGAATTTGAAATGAGCATTATGGGGAATTGTCTTACTTCTTGGGTCTTCAAATTAAACAGTCTCCTTTGGGTATGTTTGTTTCTCAAACCAAGTATGCCAAAAACCTTGTGTCTAAGTTCGGTCTAGAGTCAGCCAAACATGCTCGCACTCCCATGAGCACTAGCCTTCACCTTTCCAAAGATTCCTCTGGTACTGATGTTGATCCTACCCTTTATAGGAGTATGGTAGGGAGTCTCTTGTACCTCACAGCCAGTCGTCCTAACATTGCATTTAGTGTAGGTGTTTGTGCTCGTTACCAAGCATGTCCTAAAGAGTCTCATCTGCTTGCAGTTAAATGAATCATTAAGTGTGTTAATGGGACATTGGGGTATGGGATTTGGTTCACGACCAACACTACCACTAAAATCACTGGTTTTTCTAATGCCAATTGGGCAGGGTGTGCTGATGATCGTAAGAGCACATCTGGAGAGTGTTTTTACCTTGGGAATGATTTGGTTGCCTGGCATAGCAAAAAGCAAAATGCCATATCTCTTTCAACTGCTGAGGCTGAGTACATTGCAACAGGGAGTTGTTATGCACAAATGTTATGGATGAAACAAATGCTTCATGACTATGGTATAGACCAGAATACTCTCACTTTTTTTTGTGATAATACAAATGCCATTAACATTTCTAGAAATCCTGTCCAACACTCTCGCACCAAACACATTGACATTCGTTATCATTTCATTCAAGAGTTAGTGAAAGAGGGCCTTCTTGTTCTTGAACATGTACCCATTAAACATCAAAAAGCTGATATTTTTACAAAACCCCTTGATCTTCTTAGGTTTGAGTTCCATAGAAAGACCTTGGGTGTAGTGCTCAATCACTAGGGTGTTACCTGTTACTTGAGTGGGTGAGAGTGATTGGCTTTTTGTGTACTTGAATGCTATAATATCATTTTTATTGATTCTTGTTATCTCTGTATTTAGACTCATATGAACGCCTTTCATGCTACTTGCAAGATTTCATTCGTCTTTGTTCATAGCTCATTCTGAATGCTCATACTCATTGACTTCATGATCTCATTCTGTACATATCCTTAACTATTGTAAGGGTTTCCGCACAAGTGATCAAAGTTCTTTAAGGACCTCTAATAGTGTCTCTCATCTATTTTCAGAGGAATTGACCGATATTGGCATACCATGTGCGATGTTGAGTCTCTTAACCATCTACCATCATTTTTCACTTTCACGGTTCCTCCCTCAGTTCATTGAAGTCTGGACATTAGGAAAAGGCTACATCAAAGGCACCAACCAGGCCATCCTTATTGATTCCATGCTTCTTTGGTTTGGTCTCCATACTCTTGAGTGTGCATGCCACCAGTGAGTGCCCACAAGCATAAAAAGTCAAAATTAAAAATAAAAAAAAAAGGTCTTATTGTTTGAGGAGGAGCCTCCGCCTTTACTCAACAAATACCCGATGATTTCTCGTGGTTTGACTTTTCTCAGTGGTGTTTAGTTACTCTTGCCGGAGGTCCAGCCATCCGATCACTACGAGGATTAACTCTAGCTCTGGGGCCTCTCAAGGATTGCACACACACGCATTCAATATGTGAGCTCTCATGTTTGTTTTTGAGTTTTGCATTCCCATGTAGCTTATGCTCATTGATCGATGTTTACCTGATTTGTTCATGATACTGTGCTTCATATTGTCAAAATTGCGAGTTCACGAGTTTCATGGTTTGTGTATTATTTCATCCTCGTGTCACATTCTTGCTATTGTGCTCACCCCTCTTGTTTCAGGTTTCGCTCGACCGTGTGGGTGTTTTTAATCTGCTCAGAAGGGTGCATTTTGCCTTGCTATTTTTTTTACCCAGCTCGAGCTGTGAGAATGGCGCTTGAGTGAAAATGTCACTCTTCCAGCACTTTTGCAGAGGCAACAAACTTCTGAGAGGGTGTTTTTGGAGCTCGAGCACATGATTCTTGGCTCGAGCTTAGCCACGCATGTATAGGCTCTCGCTTGAGCGTTTAAACCCTCGTTTGAGTGAACTAGTTTGCTTTAAAAACCCGGCCCTCGACTATTCACTTCATTTTCCCCAAAATTTCATCTTTCTCTCTCCTAGGGTTCCTTTGGTGACTCCGTTTTCATCCCTCTTTAGGTTTTGGCTTGGTCTACTCATCTCAGTGCTTTGTTTCACGTGCTTCAGGTATGTTTTCCCTCATCTATGCTTTTCTTTTCACATTCTCTTCGTCTCGTGTCTTCGTTTTTTTTTTTTTTTTTTTTTTGGTGTCTGTTTTTGTAGATTTTTGGTTCCTATGTGGGTTGAGTATGCTCTATAGTTATTTTTACTGGTTCATACTTTATTGTGTTTTGGTATCTACTTGTTGTGGCCTTGAGTCTATCATTGGTTTGGGTTGTTGGTTTTTCATTTGCATTTGTTATATTCTAATGTTACTCATTGGTTGTGTTTCTGCTAAGTTTTGCCACTAATGGATTATAATCTACTGGATATTTGTCATTTGTCTTTAGTCACTAATGTTTTCTAGTTACTAATCTTTTTGTTTCTTTTGTGACTAATTGTCTGGTTATTGTTAGTTTTGTGGGGTTGTGGTTGTAATTGGGTTGTCCTTTGGTTTAGCCATGTCCTCCGTCAAACGTTGGAAGTCCACTACCACTCGCCCTTCTTATAACACTGACCGGTTTCCCTCAGCAGAAAAAGCCAAGTCGTTTAGAGAGTCTTACACCTCTAGGACAGTTCATTTAGAGCGTAATGTACTGCCCAACAACTTTGAGTCCATTCCCATTTGCCCATTATTTGATCCATTAGGGGGTGACTTGGTTCTTTCTTTCTCGGGTCGTCAAAACCTTGATTGGGTTTGGGAGTTTTATTGTAACATTGATGGTATTGATGATATTGGTCCTGTCTTCAAGACCTGGGTTAGGTCTAAGTCCATCACCATTACCCCCGATCTTATTTGTGAGCTTTTAGACAATGGCAAGGTCTTTCCGTGTCACTATCCATTCCTTGTCCGACCCACCTGTGACTTTGATGAGGTGGCCACTGCATTTTGTGGTACACCCCATACTTGGTTCAAGGGCGCCTTGATAAAACAACTTGAGCTTCTTTCCTAGTTTCGTTTGCTAAATCTCATTGTTTGTGCCAACATCATAGTCACGACTCATAGCTCCGAAATCAATCAAGAACAAGGATTTGTACTATTTTGCATTGATCAACACTGTTCTATCAATCTTGCCACCCTCATTATTCAAAAAATGGTAGTCGCTTTTGAGCACAACAACTTAGGTCTTCCTTACAGTTGCCTTATTAACCGTCTTCTCACCAAATTTGAGGTTTCGTCATTTGACGAGATGAATTTGCTTTTCCTACCCGCCCATTCACCAAAAAGACCATCTCTCAGAGTTAGTCTCATGTCAAAGGGGTTCCTTCAGAAGTGGGTAGTTCTGGTGCAGGTGTAGGAGATGGTCCTCTAGCCGAGGAGGTAGAGTGTGACACTGCTGCTGCAGGTGAGGCTGCAGGTGAGGAGGAGCAGCTTCCTTTGGCTTGTTCTATCAGAGGCCAACTCAGTTTGACCAGGCTATGGTTTCCTGTTTTGATTGCTTGGAAGGCCGGATGGATATCGTTGAAGCTCGGCTTAGTGATCTTGAGACCATCACTGATGCCCGTATCACTGCCTTGGAGGCCTCTGCCGGCCGGGTTGAGTAGTCTTTTGATCAGATTTTGTCCCTACTTCCGCTGCCACAACCTCCACCACCACTGGATCAGTGATACTTGGTTCTAGCTTCCTATGTTTTGGACAGTGTATTTTTCTCTGCATAGTTTCTTTTCTTCCTCTTTTTTTTTTTGGGGGGGGGGGGTAAATTATGCAAATGGTCCCTATAATTTTTTGATTTTATCATTTTGGTCCCTGTTGTTTCAATTTGATCAATTTTGCCCTTGAACTTTACGGATTATGTCATATTAGTCCAATAAATAATGGCGGTTAAGTTTGATGGATAAAAAATCAAATGATGTGTCAATTTGGTCTCTGTAATTTATAAAATGTGTCAATTTGGCCCTTATAGTTTATAGAAAAGTTAAAACAACAGGGACCAAATTGACACATCCTGTAAACTATAGGGACCAAATTGACACACCATTTGATTATTCGTCCATCAAACTTAATCGTCGTTATTTATTGGACTAATATGACACAATCCGTAAAATTCAGGGACAAAATTGATCAAATTGAAACAACAGGAACCAAAATGATAAAACAAGTAAACTATAGGGACTACTGCTGTAATTTTCCCTTTTTTAAAAGTTTTTTTTTTTCTGCTTTGTCTCTCGAACAAAAAGGGAGAGTAGTAGTTTTGGTTTCTACACAGTTGTTGATGCATGGCTATTGGGTTGTTTTGATAGAGATCACTTTGGTTATTTATTATTGTGTGCTTATTTCGATCTTATTTGGTTCCACAAGTTTTGGTTTGCATGGTATTTTCCACAGGTGGATCGTTCAAAATGTTTCTAAGTGTGTCTCAATCAACTTGGCATTTGTGTTTTTGTTAGGTCGGTGCTTTTGATTGTGTTTATTAGTGTGTCTAGTGCGTGTGTTTGTTAGGAACCATTATTAGAAAAGTTTTGTCTGGGAATTGTCAAAGGGAGAGATTGTTAGGACCCTACTTATTGCCAATTCCGTGAACAAGCTTGGGTTAATTGAGTTGTTATTGTTCCTCTGTTTTTGGTATTCCCACTCGAGTGGGGAAAGCTGCGCTTGAGCGGCATTTCCACCTTTGCAGTACTTTGGCTTGTTTGTAAAAATACTGTGAAGTGTGATTTTACGCTCGAGCATATGTTCCTGCGCTCGAGCGTGAATCCTGGTTTGGAACACGCATTTTTGCGTCCCTGCTTGAGCGTCCATTCCTGCACTCGAGCGAACCTCACGACTTCTGCTGCTATAAAACTACAGTTTGCTCTTTTTCTAGGGTATGGCTTCAGATCTTCTTTGAGGGTTTTAGGGTTTTCTTCTGGGGTTATTTTGCTAGGTTTCTTTCATGTTTAATTGAGTATTCAACTCATGGTTTGACAAGCATACATCAAAGAGTTTGATTGTTCATCTTCAAGTGTGTTTTTCTTCTTCGGTGGAATCCGGAGATTTAAGCGTGGAGAATTCAAAGAAGTTCGAAGTCATGCGCAGTCGTTGGTTCGACATGGATGTTGTGGATTCAACATCAAGCTGATCAATTCCGAGACGAATGCGGTGGTGAAAGAGATACAGATTGTTGAAGACAAATTGATTGCGTTTGGATAATTTGTTTTGGTAAATTTGTATTCTTTCTTACTTTCATAGTGGATTGATTTGTGGCGTTTCGCCCATGGTTTTTTAATCACAATTGAAGGTGCTCCAATTGTAGTTTTTCCATGTAAAAATCATTTGTGTCGATTTATTATTTTTGAAGCGACAATCTAAATCACTTTCGTATGTGCTAGATGATTTAGATTGTTTGTTTTAATCGTTTGGGCATTGGTACAATTAAATCTTGATCTAATCACGAATCACATAGGTTTTTTACATTCTTACACCAATAGTATGCTAATAATATCCAATAGTGGGTTCAATGAATTTGTATTATGAGATAAACTATTAAACAAAATTGTGTAATTATGCAATTAATTTCATGCCTTCAATTGTATTACAAGTACGAATCATGAAAAATTGAAGCGTGAAGTTGATAGAAAAAAATATGTGTAATACTATATATTTAAAGAACATGCGTATTATTTATTGTTTAAGATAAGATTGTGATATCAATAATCTAACTATAAATTAATATTTATATTTATAAAAAAATTTCATTTATCATTTAAATTATTCAACCGAGTATCTATTCATTTCTTACTTAATTATATTTTGGATACAAGTTAATTTATCTATGTAAGTCTCCATACTTTGTATATGTTGGTATTTTTCCATAATAATGTAAGAAAAATATATAAAATAAATTAAATAGAAATGACAAAATAATTTTTTATTAAAAGCATGAAATACAGAATAAACGACACAACTAAAAATACAGAAACGAATTAGATTACATTACTAATATTACAAATTATTAACATGGATAACTAAATTAGAACTCATCTTTGTAAACTAAATATTGAAAAATTTAAGAACAAATGATAGAAAATAAGCAAACCGAAACCGGCACAAGACAGTTTCCTTAAAACAGATTCACCGCCTCCCGATGGATGCTGGAGGTACGCCGGCGTCTGTCTCTCAGGATACGGCGGTCGAAACCAGCTAATACAGAAGCACCTTCTGAATTGCTTCAGCGAACTTGACAATTGATGCACTTTCTCTAACAAGAACCAAAGAAGAGGCTAGCAAAAGAAGATAAAAAAAAAATTTCTTTGGTATAAAAAACTATCTCCAACTTTTTATCTCAAAACACCATCTCCATTTTCCATCAAATATCTCTCCAAAATTATTCTACCAAGTTGGAGGGGAAATGCCTCTATTTATACAAGTAGGAAAATCCCTAGCCATGAAGGCTATACATCAATAGGGCTATCAAATACCATTAACCAAGGCCATCAACTCTAGCCATTAGGGCTAGAGTTACAAAGGTTGAAAACTTATGGCCACTAATATGGGCATCAACTCCATCATCAAAAGATGAGAGTTACAAAGGTCTAAACCTCCCATGTGCTTAATATATACAAATAAAAATGTATATCATAATGGTTGAATAAGCCAATAGATGTGTCACAAAATGGATGTAACGTTGAGTTACAACCCAATCCAAACCCAATTCCCAAAGACATGCACAAACTAAGTCCAATACAACATAGTTAACACAAGTTTCAGATTAAGTCCAAGTCCAAGTCCAAACCCAGCATATCACAAGCACAAGCACAAGCCTAGGCCAGTCCAAATTAAGATAAGTTTAAATCTAAGCCCAATTTATTGATATCTACTTTATGAGACAATTCTCATTCACAACTCAATGGCTTCGGCTTATTATTTTTATATTGCAATCTTTCTCACTTAAGAGAATACAAAACCACTCAGACTTACCTCAACCGGCGGTTGGGTTCTACTTTAATTTCGCATTAAAGTTGTTGAAAAATCATTATTTTCCAATGGTGTTATATATATATATAACATATCAATTTAAGAGACACGCATAATTACAGTATTAACAATTTTTAAAAAATTATATGTCACATGCAACGCACGTATCCAATCACTAACCAATTTAAAATGAGTTGAGTTCGACTATGTATGAACTCAATCTGTGGCCTGATAAGCCATATGCTGCGAGGTAAGACAAATGATTGTTAATGTAATTTATTTTAAATTAAAAATTAATAATTAAAAAAATATTCCTCTCCCAACTTTATAATCATAGCCCGTGCCGAACATACAAAATAAAAAATTAAAAAATAAAAGAAAAAATTGAAAGTCACTATTCTCTTTGTTTCTCTTTTATACCCTCTCCTGATTTAAACTCAAAACAACTCCAAAAAAATAAGCCAATTGTAGTGGTAGGCTGTTGTATTGCAGGATAACCCAAACCAAATCCCTAGCAGTGTTATTGTTATCTTATCCACGCTTTCTTGTAAGAAAGACCGTATGGCGCCATAAAAAACCAAATTGGTGCGGCCCATGAAGCTTATTTCAAGATTTATTTTGATAATTTAAATTATTTATTTTTTAATATATAATAAAAAATATAATTTTAAAAAATTAAGTTGATCAGATATCAAAAGTCTTTTCTTGAATTGTATTTGTATTAAGTTTTATACTTCAAATTATATTTATTATTAGTTTTTAAAATACAAATGCAATATCGATATTCAATCAATTTAATTTTTTACAAGTGTATTTTACTCAATATACTTTAAAAATAAACAATTGAATCATCAAAATAAACCTCAAAATGAAGCTCAAAATGAGTCTTATGAGCCGCACAATAGTGACTAATGTGCCTTCCATACAACAACCACTCCAAGACACAACACCCATCCCAATTTCATAATCTGCCTTCCCACATCTTGTTTATCAATTTTTTCTTCTTAGATTTATTGATATGAGTGTTGGTCTTGTTTTTAGTTTTTGATTTTTAAAATAATTTTTAAATTTGACATTAGTTTTTTTTTTTTTGAGTAAATTATGCTCATTTTTTTAAAATTTTAAAAAAGTACAATTAGTTCTATACTTTTGACATAATTATATTAATCTTTCTTAATTTTTTTTTTCATATAACACCTAGGTCTTTTTTTATCAGTAATTTGTGAATCGTATGAATGAAAAAATAACATTATTGTAGTAATGATAAAATAACCACTATTGTTCTCCTAATTTTAAAATGCCATATTTTCTTTATATACATATGTATAAAAAAAAAAAAAAAAAAAAAATTGAAATCCAAAACCCTAGGGGGTGTGACCATATTGTATAGTTGTCCTTATGACGGTTATAGCTAGGGATGTAAATTGGGCCAGGCTCGGCACAGCCCGTGTTGGGTCGCTTGGACTCCCGCCAAAATTTGGGTCAGGTCGGGTCGGCTTACGGTCTAGAAAATTAGGCTAGGTTCAGGGGTATTCAGGGCTTGGGTGGGCCTGCAAGCCTGGGCTTAAGCCAAGCCGGACCGGCTGGCAGGCCTAGGCTTGGGCCGGACCTAAACAAATTTTTTTTTTTTTATTCTTTTCTATTTTTGCTATCAAAATTTTATTCATTTCCACTAAAAATGACACTGGGCCTTCGGCAGACTGGCCTTTGAGTGGGCCGATGTGTCAGGCTTCAAAATGAGGCCCAGGCCTAGGTCCTGGGCAAGACTCGAGCTTAGGCCTAATCCTGCCAGGCCTACCCCAGGCTGCCCACAAGCTGCAGACCATTTTTACACCCCTAGTTATATGTAAAAGAGAAAAGACAATATTAATATCTTACTTTTACAGCATGAGTAGCTTATTTATAGGCTGATAATAGAGTGCTCATCAATAACATAACCCTCGTTTGGCAAGTGGCTTGTTTGAGGTTAGGAATTTTTTTAGTTACAAAAAGATAAAATAGATTAAAAAGTTAGTAAAACAAAATGTCACATTCAAATCATAACTATTTTATTTTTTCTCACACAAAAATCAAAAAAATCAAAAAAACCAATTCAAACAAACTTTTTAGGCTCAGGTTAAAATAGTCAAAATTCAGAAAGTTAAAAAGCCAACCCACTTCCTAAACGATGCCTTCGTGCTATTCGCATAAACTGAAATACGTAAATATGAAATATAATATTCTAGAAATATTCTCTAAAATGCCTAGTAAAATTTTTTTTTTTTTTTAATCTACATCTGCAAGTTAATCCACTAAAAAAATGAAGAATTAGTAGCTTTCTAGTGAGAGTGAATAGCTTCAGTATGATGAGCACAACATTTGAAGCAACTAATTCATAATATCAACGGTGTGTTACATGCACTAATTAGTGTATTAACTAGTGTATCAATACTAGTTATGACATTATTATTGTTCCACTCATTATACAAATTACAAATACCAAAAATATTTAATAATTTATGTCACACTCATCAATTAATTTACTAGTTAGTACACTATACATATAGCATTATTCTAATATCAAATGGCATCAAAGAAATTTGGTGTCATGATCACTAATTCATTTGGAGTCACGATCACTAGGACAAAGAAATTTGGCCTTAGGCCTTGTTTGGCGAAGATTTTTTTTTTTTTTTTTTTTTTTGAGGTAAAAAAAAAAAAAAAAGAAGACAAAATATGTTAAATAGCTAAATAGCTAATAAAACAAAATGCACATCAAACTCATAATCATTTTATTTTTTCTCTCACAAATATCACATCTAATTACAAAAAAATCTGATCATTTTTTCTAAACACAAATATTTTTGCCTATTAAAATAGTCAAACAACTAAAATAGTCAATTAAAATAACCAATTTTCCAAAGGAGACCGTAGAATTTTAGAGATGTTCTTACATTCAAATCTCAACTACATTTGCTGATAGTTTCCATTGTTTTCTTCCCTTCTTCTACAAGCGTTTACTA